>JAQGAI010000939.1:0-16760 GCA_034696905.1 Lepidocyrtus violaceus | reverse complement strand
ACTTACAAAACTATGTTGGTAGTTTTCTTTTCCTCCTTTCAAAATGAGAACGAGGAAAGGGAAATGATATGTGTCTTTCTCTCTGTCGATTTTCTCCATCTGTCTTGTCAATGATAGGGAAGGAGACAGACAGAAATGCTGTGTCAGTAACTGATACTGCTCCTATACATTTCCATCTCTCTTGTAAGTATATCCATTTATTGAGTACTCCACGGAAAGGGAAAGAAGCGGAGGAGGAGAATAAAGGAGAAAAAACAAAAGTCGACACTCAGCACCACAAATTCCAGAATCAGACCAGACCATTCCAAATCCAGACTAACCCAGACAAATATCGTCATATCTTTGAAAGTGCTCCTGTTCCCTTCCCAGCAAAAGAGTGAAAGTAGCAGAGAACAAAGTCATTCATTTCCCCGTTTTTTTTCTTTACAATTGTTATTATTCTCCCCCAGTTATGTTAGGCACCTCGTACCCATTCTCCCTCTCCTCCACTACTGGAAATCAAATGCCGAGACGTAGTTTATTGAGATATCCCACACACAAAAAACTAACATCGAACAAAAAAAACTTTACCTCATATTTCGTTTGACAGTGGATATGTCAAACTAGATCAGAACTCGATTCGTCAATTTCATCGAGAAAAACAGGCAATACATTAAAGACTCTTGGTGAGGACGGGGAAAAATAATATTGAGGAATCAAAATGAAAAATCGTACAAGATTTGGATTTCCAATCGTCCCGAATTTCAAAAGAAAAAAGAGAAATAAAGTGGACTTCCTTTCTCCATTCAACATGGGAAAATGGACTTGAATGAAGGGCTGGAGACTTTTTAAATTATTATTGCTGTCATCCCAAAAGGGTCATCTAGTTTACAGTATATAAAAAAATGAAAAATTCCCTTCCGAGGATCCGTTCCCGTTCGGAGAAAAATCAGAGCGGGAACTTTCATAATCATAATTCATACACTTATATCATCTACCTAAAATAATGATATGATGGGGCTGGTATTATAAACTTTTCTCTTCCTCGGTTGATGATAGTAAGGAAGAAATATTACCTAAAAATTTCCAATATTTTACCATCTTTATTATGTGCTGATTTTTTACCGGGGCTATCATATCCCATCCATAACCAATCCACAAGAGAGAGAGGCAAGTTGCCAAAAAAAAGTTTGTTCTCTCTCTCTCTCTCTCTCTCTCTCTCTCGCTATTTTTACTCGATAATGAAATTGCATTATGAGCAATAAAGCTGATTATAATGATGATAGGGGAAGAGAGAAAGTCATTAAAATTTTTACCTATAATAATATCATCATCAACATCCCCATCATCGTACTATGGACGATGCGATGAGGTTTTTTTCAGAGGGGAACGGGAATTTTGATAACTTTTTACTTCACAAGTTGAGAGACTAACCAACAACATTGTTGAAAAAAAGTAACGGGTTTCGCGAAGCTCTTATAATTTTTATTTTATAGTACCTACATGCTACGATGCGCAATTTGATTACAACATGCCATATAACATGCCTAATATGTAGTTCTAATAGTAATTATAGGATATAAAAATCCGGTTTTGGAGTGGATAGTGAATCGGCTCTAAAAAAGTTCCCTAAAACTAAGATATAACTCTTCCCAATTCAGTGAAGCTTGAATGGTCTACTGTTTCACTGTAAAGGTGCATGTATAGATTTTTTTGAAGAGGGAAGGAAGAAGAAAAAGTTTTCTCCCTTTTCTGAACACATCACGGCCCATTTCCAATCATTAAACTTGCCACTCTTCATGTGACTTTCACTTTTTCCCTGGCATGGAAGGATTTCTATGATTTTTTTTACAGTTGAAGGGAGTTATGTATAGCTTGGGTGAAAGTAGTAGGTTAGCTTAGGTAGGTAGTCCTACATGACATGATTTCCGCTTCTGATAAAAGATTATAAGTTAAACCCTTCGTGGAGGGATGTCCGTTCACTACAATTATTACTATTCTTCCTACACGCCACCACATCCGATCATTATGAAAAGGGAGAAGGAAGAATAATAGGAATCAGAGGAGCCACTACCAGGAGAAAGTTAAAACTCAGTCAGTCAAGTGAAGGGTAGCCCGAACTACCCATTTCATATGTAATAAAATTAGAATTAATGAATTAAATATAACTTCTGAAGGGGAAGGAAAGGAGACTAAAGAAAGAACAGATTTTTATAGGGAGGTGGTGGCTGACGTAAGTAAGTAATAGCGTTGATCATGCAATGAAAGTACCTACCTTAGCTAAAATTACATAGTCATATCATTCTCATCGTGAAATAACATTTACTTTTAAATAACATCGCATTGCGCTGCCATGTGCCATATCATATTCGTATCGTAATATGACCTCTATGAAGATATGCAGTATGAAAATTAAATCATTGAACTATGTATTCTAGATGACGAGAGGATGTCATCCTTTCATCTTGTTTCTTTAGATATTTAGAAAAGCTTCCACAGGTCATGTTAAAATGGTAAATAGTGATGAGCAAATTACCTCTACGATAATGACATGAAAAATGTGTTTAATTTGTCTACCTCCATATTAAACCCTTTTTGTTAAAATAAGTATTCCCGTTAATACCTGCGACTAAAAGCTGAAAATTTGAAAGTCGAACCTGCACTTACTAATCTTCGGATATCATATATAGGTAACACAACTTACAGTGTTGAAAATCGATTTTTTTATATGATCTGGTCGTGTCAAGGCAGAACATATTTAAATGCAAAAACAAATCTTCGCGTACAAATAGAAATAATTTTCTCAGAATGAAACAACGGCCATTTCACAAAACTTCAAAATTTCTACGAACCAGTCATCATAATGGAAAAGTAGGTTTTACGTCCTGGTTTTCAGCTTGATGTCTCCAATTTCAGTATAATGAATATCATCATCGCCATCAATGTCATCATCATCATCCTCACATGTATATTCAATAGGCGCTGGGCCTATAATGACTGTGAGTTTTACCCCAAAGCCTCCGTAGGTACTTTCTCTTTCCCCTCCATAGGCAAATGACGGGCAAGAGCTCTTCACTCTTTAGTTTCTCTCCAGTTTTCGTGAAAACTTCTCATTAATGTTCCCAAAGGTGTTATTATGACTCGCATAATGCTTTGAAATGAGATTCTGCTGAGCTCGGGTTTCTGTCTTTTCCCCTTTTCCCTTTTATTCAGCTAACAATGCAGTGGTGGTGGTGGCAAGGAAAGGGTCTCATCTCACCAACCGAACCACTAAAACCAAACCTACCAAAAGATCAACTGACATGAACGTCTTCTACCATACCATACCTATGCCTACCTTCCTAAGTACCTATTTCGATAGAGCCAATGATGCCTGTCCTCCTCACCTCCTCATTCCTTGTCATCATCATCGTAGTTGACGAAGACGACGTCCTCAATTCATAGAAAATCCAATGAAATGACAATGGGTGCTACTACTTCATTGTCTGGAATCAATGATGGAAAGTGCTGACAATTTAGTTTCCTCTGTTCTCAGCACTTTCAGCATCTTTTCCAGGATGGAAAAGAAAGGGGAAAAGCATTCAACTTTCTAATGAAAAACTTATTTTTTTTTGCATAAAAAAGGCATATTCGGTGATTTCGGATTCCACTTTTTTACACGAAAAATTAAAAGGAGCAAGCAATCTAAATGGTAGGACTAAAATGTTGATGATTGGTACATTAACTGGTCTCACAGTACCCCAATAATCTCTCTGTCGATTATTTTTATACCTTATTCAGCTAATTTCTTATGAATAATAATATAATAAAAGGAACGTTTAGAGAAAAGAATTGCTGTGAAAAGAATATTTTTGTTTTTGTAATTGTCTTGGGTTGACTTGATCTTGATGAAGAAACAAACAAGCTACCCGACAAAATGTAATTCCGAGGTCATTCTTGAACTACTTACAATACAATGTACGTTGTTCCCAGTTCTATGCCCGTTGAGCTTTCCAACGTGAAGAGATGCAATAACAATAAACACACTTTACTCCAGTGCACACTTGTCATTAACTAGGATGAAATGAAATGAGACATTCTACTGCTGCTTTTATGTACCCTCAAAAACATCATTAGCACTTCCTCCAATTAACACCTTCCCCACTCTCCTTTTCCTCGTCTCATCTTCTCTTTGTGCTTGTTATTGCGCAAGATAATATGTACTGACTACTTACTAGCTAACTAAGTCTCTTCACATGAAGCAGCCTTTCCAAAAGTATTATTATTTTACGCGTCTTCCCAAACAAGACTAGACATTATGAAAAAAAAGAAAAACCACTCAAACCAACAAAATTGTTGTTTGTCTACAGTCTCGTCTGGTGTAGTCCATCCATCCATGCATAATGCCTAAATATAGTAAACAAGGTGTAGGTAGTATGGTGATGATGAGGCAAGTCATCCACTTTTTTTTATCGTAATTAACACATTTTTCTCAGAGAGGAGTCGGGAATACATAATTATATAGAGTGAGAAAGGAATGGAATGAAAGAAGGATAGTAAAAAGTGTAACAGTGGCCATACGTATTTTAGCAGACAAAGTATTCAGATGGTAAATGGTGGAGTAGAAAAGGGTTGAAATAGTTGACCGTGAGTGAGTAGACAAAACTATGCTTTGTGCAACCTGTACAAGAATCTTGGGCATCCATTTCCAAGAACAAAGGTTGGAATGTTTAGACCAGTTCGTGTACAGCGTTTAATACAGCTGAATACAAATATGGCATGTTCTCCTGATACTAATTAGCATGAAGAATGAAAAGTCACGTCGGAATAAATTACTATCAAATAATAAGATTATGTGATTATGATGATAATTATAAATTACCTTGGTTGTAAGAAGGCCTGTTGATATTGTCAGAGTTGCTGGGGCCTCCGTTTGATTTCGAAGAGCCATTAGCATAATAGTAACTAGACGCAGGGTACGACCTGGACTTTCGGAACCGGCCGCCATAAGGTCTAGAAGAAGGAGGATAGTGATATCCTTCCGATTCTCCTCCGTTGTAAGGCTCCCCTCCCGTTCCCCCACCGCTGCCGCCACCGGATCCACCCCCTCCGCTATAATGGGAATTCCTATAGTTATTGTGCGAGTTCCTGTAGTACGTATTCCCTTGATATCCGGAGTAGTGACCCGGTCCATGATATCCATTCTGGTACTCTTTGTGGCTGTGCGGATGTCCGGAGTAGTGGTAGCTACCCCTTCCACCCCTACTACTACTACTTTCCCCACCGCCGCCTCCCACTTCTCCACTCCCCTGGTACTGGGAGGTGGATGATGAGGAAGGGCCGTTGTAGTTGCTATTGTGATGGCCGTGATGATTATGATGGTGGTGGTGATGATGGTGATGATGTGGTGGACGGTAATTTTCTCTAGTGTAGTGGTAACGATCATTGTAATGACCTCCACCGCCAGCACCCCCACCGCCCGTGCTGGAGCTCGTGGATTCATTGGATGAGACCGAGTTAGGGGGAGGATGAGTTGAGTTATTGTATGAGGAAGGAACGTGATTATGCCCGTTGTGATATCCGCTACTATTATTACTTTGGCTGTGAGGATTGGGTGATGATGAGGAGCATGGGGAAGCATTCTGAGAGGGGATTTGGGTCTTATCGGAAATCGCTGTTGGGGTGGAGGAGGATGATCCTCCGGAAAGGAGCTTAGCATTGGGGCCGCTTGCCCCAACACCACCACCCCCATTCCCATCCCCACCCCCTCCAGGAGTGGAGACCAGGTTCGTTGAGGAGGTGTGCAGGGAAGGTGCTGATGATGAAGACGAGTCTTTATTGTTGTTTGTCATTGTGATTACGGCAGAAAGAGGTTTATCCGACGGGTGTCGGGCTGGACTATGGTTTTGACTGGCACTGTGACTACGAGTTAGGGAAATCACAGCTACCCCGAGTTCTCCATCTTCGTCCTCGTTCCCCGAGGTTTCTCCTGAAAGGCAGAAACAGAACATAAAAACGATTAAATTATATTACATTTCACTTTTCATTGAAATATATCCGGAAATGAAAATTTTGTACCGGATTTATCGCAGCCAATTTTAATCCACGCACCAGTAGCTATATAGAACCTATTTTATGAATGACTGGGTTTTGAAGCAAAGCGACCTTAACACAGATACCCTTTCTCTGCCTGGTTGTTACTCTCCTGCTTTATCTACTTCTTCAGAATGAAATATTACTGAAAACACAAATGATTTATTCAGGTCAAAGCAGGAGATAGACATAAACAAATTTACGACATGCATGCATCTCTCCCCTACTTGTAGAAAACTAAAACTGCTTTCTGTGGCTTTAGCTAACGTCCCCATAAACCAAATTGTGACAGTCATACGATACACGGTGATAGTGATAACCGGCGAAGCTGGCAGTGAAGAAGCAAGGTTTTTCTTCACCGGATTATTAATAATTTCTTGTCAAAATTCGGCCTTTGGAACAGTTTTTACTGGGGCTTGGGCTGTGCTGTACTGTGTTCCAACGTGTGGAAGTCAGTCTGTCATGAGAGGTTTTCGATTCGAGTCAGTTTCCGAGTCACATTTTAATATATGACAGAGAAGGTTCCTTAGAGGACCGAACCAAGCCATATCGCATCATCATATCATCATATTCAGCAGAGCCTCCTCCTTTCTTCTATTGATTCATGCCCATGCTTAAAGGAGAGCACAGTACAAAAGGGCAAATTACCCGGTGGAATATAATATACCTACTTATTTGTGAAGAGTGAGCATCCATCCCAGCCCATTCTTTTTAAAGCGCTAGGGAAAAAAACCGCCACTCTCTCCTGCTCAAACGGATTTGCTACAGTCAAGAGCAATAATTCATTTTTCAGTCTCTCTAGATTTTCATCATTAACGGTGGAGGGATGGAAGTACTAGTTTTAGTAGTGGAAGTGCCGGTACACGTTTATTTAGAACCAGTGCCAAGTTTATATATCATCTTATGATGAAGCATTTCTTTCTCTTTTTTCTATTTGAGCTATTCATAGCTCATATCCCCGGACCCTGTTATTCTAATATAGTCCATGTGACTGTCGTAATTGATCACGAGCATAAACACTTACGAAAATATTTACCACTCGAGTTCTTCCCCGAAAGGAAAACAGACAGGGGAAACGCATTTTGAAGCTCATGTAATGTAACATGTAACATGGACGGATCAAAAAAAAAGTAGTAGAAAAAAAATTCAAGACTTCGTAGAAGTATGAAGGTTGCTTCTTCCCCAAGTCATGATAATGATGTGGACGACAACGGGGCTGATGATGCGATGTCAAATGCCAAAAGACAAGACGGGAAAACTTTTTTCTCCCTATGTCTGCAAAGTCGCATAATATTAGTCGTTATAATAATGATGAAGCAAACAAATCTACCTAATCATAATATCTCCCTTGTCTGTAGTCTGTCTGTAAAGGATAACCTGGCAAAGTTATTCGAAGGCTACGTTTTTCCTCTCTAGTTATCAACAAACCCATTTCAAGTCACAGACATGTGACCGCCTTCCTTTCGGAGGCATTGAAATTGAATGCGTGTGATGATGATAAAGGTTTGAAATGTTAAGAATAGACTGATTAGCGGAAGTTGACGGGGTGAGTATTTTCATACCTAATTTTGTGTTTTATGTAGTGTCGTGTGCGACACCCTGACTGAGCGGATATCGGAATGAGCTATCGGCTGTATATTCCGAGAGCGCAGACATTCAAAGGAATCGGTTGGAAGAACAGAAATGACACTGCTTATGTTTATAAGCGTATTTGGTTTATAGTGATAAAAGTGAACTAGAAATGTATAAAGTAGAAGTACGAGAGTGTAGCGAAATAACTCATTTAGAGCAGTCCATCATTCCTGACATCCAGTCAAAAGACTGACAGTGACAGACCTAGCGGGTTTGATTTGGCTGCGTATGAGTTGGAAAGGAAGAAAGAACTTTATCATTTCTTGTTTGGGTTTGGGAATGGCATTTAGAGGACAACAGTAAAAACCAAGTTGACTATTAGGTCCCAGGTATAATGCAGCAAATTTAATCTTGATTTTACTTTTCATTAATTTTTTTGTTATGCTACCTATACCTGGTTAAATATTCCGATTTATGTCAAAATTAATTACATAATCAGCGTCCATCCAAATCGGTAAAATTGAATGAGCAAAAATCGATTTCTGCTGCTGAATTTTGAGGCAGTTTTCAATTTGCATAAACATCCGAAACAACAAAATCCCCATCTCCATTCATTTGTCATTATTGTAGACGCAAGTACACTTTTAAGCGGAAGCCTTATCCCTTTACTTTGAATTTCTGTAAAAATGTATTGGTAACTTTTTCTTCGCTTCCTATTCCTATCTATTTTGAATGAGAGTTTGGAATAAAGGGAATAAACAAGTGAAGTCGCCATATGCCTAAGTATTTCAGTCTATTTTATATCAACTAAAGCAAATAACAAGAAAAGTGCCCAATTTAAATACGAAGCCCATCCCAAACTTCGGACGGACGGACGTCAGATCCACATTATTTTCGGCTGAACTCCCGATCACACCTAGCCGGCCTCTGCTGATCGAAGAAGATCCGTAAATAGATACGGATTTCGATACTCCAACCCACCAACAAGCCACACATAAATATGTATCAACGATACTCTTATATGATACTACGGGAAAATGCACCCGCTGCGCTTTCCCTACTGTTGGAGATGCATGCATGACACATAGGCAAATAGATTTATGGGCACGCTTTCTGACAGGAAAATTTATATCCCTGAAAAAAAAACTAACTACAAACTACAAGAAAAAAAATCAACCAATATTGTTCAAATTAGCGGTAGTGCTCTCGCTTTCCTCTCCTCCGCTCTTTTATTCCCAATTTCTTGGCATTATTCTTCAAGTCAAGTCAAGAGTGTGAATTGTGGGCTGGGGATTCTCCTAACCAAAGCAAACACACCCACTCTTGATGCGATGCGGATACATATTCCTATTGTTATATAGCTCATTCATTATTATTATTTTATCGTTTGAATGCACACATGTAACACATCTTACTAGCTAAAAAATCTACACAAAAATTTCAGCTGTTTGTGTTCTGGCTTGTCAGGAAACGAATGTGCCTTAGCTAATAAGCACTCCCATTTATTGATTGCAATTGGAGCAAAAATACAGAGCCTCGTTACTTTTTTCCCACCAACTTTACAAACTTTTCGATTACCCAAAATTGCCACATAAAAGATCTATTTTTTCTAAAATATTTTAATTATGCTAGCCAACCACTAAAATAGTTTTTATGTATTGGATACTTTCTTTGCTTCGGGAAAATATTTCATTTTCACTGTTCATCCAAGTTGGTAATTTATTTCCTACAAATGACAAATTCAGAAATGGAAAGTAGCATGAACATAACAAATTATGTATAAGGATAAAAATAATTTCCCTCATTTTTAATCTCTCGGAGTAGTCCTAACTCTTTCCTTGTAGTTTCTCCTGCCACCACAGTCCCTGTTTAAGTATTCAGACTACGATGAAATTAGCAATAGTAATAAGTTAGGTCCTTTCTCTCTTTTTCTAGTTTATTTATGCAAACATTCATCTCCCCAGTTAAGACAGAGAGGGAGAGTTGAGTCCAAAAAAATAAGAAATATGTTGTTCCAAGATAAAAGAAGGATATTTTTATGGCATCATCATCTCATCATCATTATCATTGAACTGTGGGGAGCATGTAGTTATAAACGCCACAAAACTACTTTTAAATTTGTCCTCATCCATTAACAACTAGGAGCTGTTTTGTAAAAACACAGAGCACTCTCAAACTGCCACTGCCCAGCAATACGCTTCACATCAAGGGAGAAAGTAAGAGAAAGAGTTTCTTCCAGTTTAAATGGTGACGGTTATAAACGCATACGTTCATTATATCCTATGTATATCCCAAACTAATATACATTTTCCGTTGGAAAAACTTTTTATGCATGCAAATCCTCTCTCCTCCCCGCTAATCTCCCTTGTAGAATGTGAAATCAGTAAAACTAACAACAAAACATGTGGGTAACCAACTATTTTCTCTTATTTTTCTCAACTTTCTCTCTTGCTTGCTTGTCTCCAGAATTCCTAAAGCTTCCTCCAAAGTCTCCTCATCCAACTCGGGGAACTCTCTCTTTCTTTCTCTTATTTTCCCTTGTCTGTGAAGAACAGAAAGTTTATCCTTTTTACTTACACCATCCCCGTTAGTTCCGTCCTTCCTTCCTTTTTAATGGACCGTATTTTCCTTTCCCCTTTATTTTCACTAGATTTTCTCGCTATCCACAAAGACTACTTACTCACTCACTAGTTACTAGTCAGCCACCATCAGCAACACTTTTCATGATGTGGATGTGATATGTTCCCACAGAGTCCCCCTTCTTATGCGAGTGAGTGGAAGGAAGTCAGTGGAAAAATAAATAGAAAGTCATGCTGGGCATGATATGCATACACTGCCTTGGCGTGGCTCTGTCTCCAGCACTGATAAAGAATAGTCTTGAGGAAAATGAGAATTTCCTTTTCATTTCCTAATGTACTTTAACTTCCTTACGGAGTTGGCCTTCCATATCCAAAGAAAAAAAACCACTTGGACATGGTTCGTCTGAGAAAGGACTAAACAAAAGATGGAAGGGAAAGTTGTATTATGATCTGGATTAAGAAAGTATCCCACGTATGTATTATTTCTTGAAATTTGCCGGTGGAAGGGAGGTTGGTTGGAACTACATTTGAGTTTTCTCAAAACTATTTGAATAATAATTCGACGTCTGGCAGTTTACATATCGAAACATTCTACATTTCTGTCACACAGGTGGGTTGTATGAATGGTGAAAAAAAGGTAACTTCTCAATAAAACTGAAATTTTGGGTTTGTTATTTTGTTTTAAATTTAGAAGTATCAGTCTACTAATTGTAACAATTTTATCAATTAAATCGTTCATAAAAGACTTCGTTAAATAAAATCGTCTGTTTCAATGAAGTTGATGAATATTTGTGTCTCATTTTGCTACAAATATGTATAAAGAATAACAGACGACTGGACATTTGTATTTTTTTTAAATTCCAGCAAATAAGAAAAACCAACAAAAAAATTCCAGCCATTGACAATAGCCTTTACCATGAGTAGCGACAGCGAGACAGCCGAGGGAAAACACATGTAGACTCATAAAACCAGACAATTCCCCGAGGAACATTTATTATTATTATCATGATTATTGCTATTGGCTGGTACATTCTACTGTTAGCCCGCTCCTTTTCTCTGTCAACCACAGTTTTCCCTCAACCAAACACTCTACTGCTTTCTCCCAGTTGTACATAGCGAGTAACACAGATTTTTATTCATCTACCTAACTGTGCACGATTATACTTCATTGGCTTAAGTAAGATCATGTGAAATATGAATAGTAGGTATTTTTAACGACCTAATTAGTCCACTCACATTTTGATAGAATCGAAATTGGTTCACTTACGAAATTCTTCAAACCAACTCCAAATTCAGAATTTAGAAGATTTCTTTTTAGCATCTGTTTCAATTTAGGAGTTTGCGAGGAGCAATTAGTAAAAATGTATCGTTTTTTACGACCACATTCTGTTCAGATAGTAAAGCCCCAAAACAACATAAATTTTACAATTTGGAGAAATGTACAAATTCCAACTACATCATCATCTCTTGTAATGGCCTGAAGGAATAAACAAGCCTTACATAATAAAACCCGGAATATGGTCATCATCTTGATCCATTTAATAGCCAAGACACGCACATTACGCAACATTGTTGACTACGTACACAACTTTTTGGAGAAAAGTCAGAATATAAAATAAGTGGAGCGGCAGAAAAAGAACTTCCCCCCTTTTCCTTCATATCCCCATTTCCCCACTACGCTTTTCCACACAAGCATAATATGTAACAAAAAAAGGGAGAGAAATATAATAATAATACCCCCTCCCATATATCAATTTCAATCCGGAACATTTGCTAAATTCCTGCACTCTCCTCCAGTTTATGTTGTGAACGACATGGTTAATAAGGCTGCACAAAATAAATGATAAAAATGGCTCGTTCATCTCACATCCCTCTTTCTGCTCCAACTAACTCCACAAATCCACAATCCCTGATCCTAGGACAAAGTGAAACTCCAGCCATCAACATCAACAAAAAAAAATAAGGCTGGAAAGTAGTCATCATGCGCCATTCCATTACCCACGCAAAAATCTAAACAAAACCCGACAAGTGCACGTCTTTATTACAGACTCTGACTCAACCCATATCATTTCAAACCCCTTTTTTATGCACATTAGATTGCTTTCCCCAGAAGAAAAAAACATGAAATTCAACATCCAACGATAAAAAAATTACTTCAGAAACGCGAAAAACTGTAGCAAAATGTGTGTGATTCGGAGGAATCAGCGGATGAATAAAAAAACCGGAGGAGCGGGACGGGATCTTAAAAGTTGAAACAAACAACCTCTGCTAATCGTGCCAAGAATACTGTAAAAAATAACAGTGAAAAAATACACATAATAATAGCAGCGTGACAACAGCTTTCTATTCCCATGCTAAAAACTCTAAAAAAAGTGTTTTCTATTACTTCAAACTTCAAGTTTTGAGTAGGAGGTGGAGGCGAAAAAAAAACATATTTCCCTTAACCAAAACATGCATTCTCCCTCCAAATAATATATTTTTTCCTTTCCCAGTTTTTGACTAACGTTGCGACAACACGAATCAGGTTGTCAGTGGAAAGGGAGCCGGGACTGTTTGTGCAAGTTCCAGGGATGGAGCACCAGAAGTAATAAAACTAAAGCCAAGTGTAACGCAAAATTAATGCCTTGGCCTTGTTTCTTTTTTCATTTGATTCCTGGAAACGCTTACACACAAATCATGATGATGATGATGAACCGTGTTCTGGTTGGTTCGTAAGGAAAAAGGTGGAATGGAAACGCACAAAAATATTGGCGACCCAACAACAAAAATAGTGTGCTTAGAATGTGTGGGTTTTATTTTCGGATTTAACGTACCTATATGCCCAACTGCCTTCCGTTTAAGAGTTACGAGATGGGGGGAAATTATTTGGGCTCTTGAATGGAACGCATGCATGACACTTACTTAACCATGCACGCAGGGTTCCTCCCACAATCCACTTCACTTTGAATAAATATTACGTATGTATATTCCAGAAGGAAACATATTGTGGTGAACATGCAAACCCGAGTTTGAAAAATATGTGTACAGTTCTACTTATATGTAACTAGTTCTGAGGTACAACGTACAAGCTTCTGTAAATTTATTCAAGTGACATCGATCGTAATGGAGTGGATGGATGAGGGAAATCGATTAGTTCCCATAACCAATTTAATGCTATTGCCGAATGAATTCGTCTTATGAGTGTAAATGCAAAATACATACATGAAAAATTTAATGTCTTAAACTGGATTCGAAAAACTGCATTTATCTGAATAAAATTATTGTAAAACGCTTCTGTTTCATATTAAAACAATGAAAATAAGAGACATGTCGGTTTCAGACAGTGACCTGGAGAAAAATTTGCAAAAATGTAGTAAAAATCAAAATAGTCAAACTAAACTGTCATCATACAATTTCTTATCGTGGATCATCAGTCGATAAAATGCAGATTGAAAAAAAGCAGTTCGAAAAAAGGTTGAGAAAATTGGCACGTGAGCAAACAAAAGTAAAATTGAAAGTTGATACAATCGGTTGTAATTTTTAAAAAAATCCACGAAATACAAATACGAAAGCTAAAAAAATGTCAAACATATAAAGCAACCTGGATATTTGCCGATTTTAAATTTTCTTATTCCGATACTGATTTCACAACGAAAGGACCAACGCATGTGCTTGTATATTAAAAGTAAATGTCTACATACCTACGCTCATAGCTAGACTGGAGTATTGTTTCCCTCCTCTTCATTTCCGAAAATGAGGATGAAGTGAGCTAAGCTCACATTTCTCTCAGTCTCTCCCCAAATGTCATGTCAATATATTAAGTCCTGACGCACTTGAGATTGCCTCCAAGGCGGTTTAATAACCCAGTACACAGCAGGCTGCTGTGTACTTTAGCGTAATAAATGTACTGTACTGCACCCCTTTGTTTGCTTTCGGAGACTTATTCTCCTTCAAAAGAGAAAGTCAAGAGGCGAGTAAGAATGTAACTTAAATAGGCTTAATCTTCGTATATAGGTAGCTGGCTGACTGGTAAACTAATCGTAAGTAGTAGACCAGGTAAAACGAAACTCCAAGAGGAGAACGGGGAAAATATACAGCCACTTATGTGTTGGTGGGGGTGACGAGTTTTGGTGCTATTTGTGCACTCCCATTCCTCTCCACCTCTTCTTTAATTCCCACTTGGAGAGTCATTTTCCCTTTTCCTTTCCTTCCTCCTTCTTTTCCCTGAAAATTGGTTCTTTTTTCCATCCAAGAGGATGCCTAATGCTCCGTAAAAAATGGGAGGTGTATAAGACACTTTCGTATAGGAGACCATTATACAGTGACAAGTATAAATGGGGAAAGCACTTTCTCCTTTCATTACCCTCAGGGAAGTAGACATGCAGTAATATGCAGGCATCTATGCATATCCAGTTCACATAGTAGTTGGTTTAGGTTTAAAAAATCTTGTTACTTTCCTATACCTTCTTAGGTATGTATGTTTGCAAAGAGAAAGTTTTTATGTTTGCATAAGACAAAGCAGAGTAAGTCTAAAAAATTTCAATTTTGAAAAGAAGTCAAATGTTTGTAGGAGCAAAGGAGAAAGTACAATTTTCCGAATTTCTGGGTCACCAATGTCTTCCCAGATAAGGCTAATGCTACATCCCTCCAAAAGCATTTAATTTCCTAGTTCCAGTAAATGGATTGGAAACGCGGTCTACGCACTCCTCTTGGTATAGATTACCCATTCGGTGCGAACTCTAGTCTCTCGACTGGAAGCTTCAACATAAGGCAGCTTACTTACTTACGTAACACGTGGCCTGCATCAACTTAAGTAAATTACCGTTTTCCTTTTTTCTCCCGGATTTAAAAAAGTTGATCCGCTTTCTCCTCTCCAATTGCAAAAAAAGCTGTCCTACCAAACACCGGCCAGAATAAAGCGTCCATTCACTTCCCCTCATGTGTAGGTAATGTGCAAAGCTTTGGGAAAGGCTGAAAGGGTTTTTGCTAAACTGGCTTTTGTTTTTTACTTAAAAAGATTTCCCCGTTTTTGTGTTATTTCCTCCGGTTTAAGGCTAAAGATAAAAAACCCAATTTCCAACAGAATGATGGCTGAATAAACACACGCGTCCATTGCACACACTTCAACTCAAATTAATGGAGGCTGACATTTTATTTTTCCTGCTTACTCCGCCAATCCCATACCGCTTCCAGCTTTTATTAAGCTAAAGATCCGAAAATTCAACTGGAAGGGAAAAGAGAGCCCGTTTGTGAGTTAGATAGAGCCCCCCACACACGTCACAACATATTCGCCCGGCTTTCTCTATATATTTGTTTGACTTTTGATTTGGTTTTTTTTTGCTAAAAGCCATCCCGAATTGCATTTATATCCAACAAGGGAGAAAGGCCAAAAGAGTGAAAACGAAAATGTAAACAAAAAATCGAGCACAAGCCGCTCTCCTACACTTACGTCTACCATATTCCCAATATTTTCATTGATGTGTTCAGAACGAGAGAGTTCAGCAGAAGGAGGCAAGAGGTTTTTTTAGGGTTGGACGTTTCTGTTGGTGGCAGTATAGTAGTGGCAGTGCATTACACAGAAAATTGACTTTTCACTTTGTTTTCCTTTTTCATTTCCCTCCGATTTCGTTCCACTCCAACTCTTTTTGTTTCGTTTCATTCTCACACTTTCTTTGATTTTTTTTTTCAGAGAAATTTCCCGTTCCATTTTTAGAACTTTTTCACGTACTTTCCTCCTTCGTGTACGTTACAAAACAATAGAATTCATTTCTGTTTTGTATGTGCCTATTAAACATTGCACGCATAATCGTATACTTGACCTATTTCCCTGTATCCAAATATTGCTGGAGTCATGCAGTGTCCTACTCGATTTACATCGTATCACATGTGAAATCTGCCATGCCGTATTTTTTATTTAAAAAAATTCAAGATATACATAATGTGAGTTAGTTTAGTTTGGATTGAAATATGAAACTGCGTTACATAGTGCTCGTAATAATTAGTTGTATTCAAATCCAATCATACAATGGTATTTTTTCATTCAAGATTATTTTCTGTACGAAACGGAGGGATTCTGCTGATTCACTTGATATTTTACGTTTAATAATAAATCAGTTCCTTTATTTAAATAGATAGAGGACACTTGTTCAGGTAACATGAAATTGTTTAGTTTAGAACTATAAGACATTCTAACTGCTTCATTCCAAAGAACCCTAGAACTACCTACCTGCAGTATATTTTCATAGTATAGTTTGTGTGTGGTGAGTGTCGTGTGAGTTCAATAAAAAAAATAAAATCCTCATTTCAAATAACATTTTTTGACGTAACTGTTTTTAGTCAAATCAGACATCCAGAGCAATTCGTCAAACAAATGTGTTGACTAGGCATACATTTGAGCTTGTTGTAAGTAGTCACGTTTAACATGAATTTTGAAGCGGCCCGACACACCCATTTATCCTTCAATAATGTTACAATACCCCTAGTAAAAATAGAAATAAACAGCTTTATACATTTAAATTACCTACCTACCTACCTACCTCTCCGGGTTTTCAATGGAATCTGGAAACGCCACACATTATA
>JAQGAI010000938.1:0-16762 GCA_034696905.1 Lepidocyrtus violaceus | reverse complement strand
ATTTTTTCCTACTGATGATGCTGCTACGTGAATAATTTTTCTGTTTTCAGCCCTCGTTTCACTACACCCCTTTTCATTGGGTGCGATGGCTGGGCTGCTAACTAAATTAAAATTAACTCCAATAAATTTGGACCCGTTGCTAAATTAGTTGGGCTGCTGCTACGCTCCTTTCTTTCATAGTTTCATCCTTGACTTGTAACAAGAAAAGGAACAAGGGATGAAATGGAGCAAAGGAGTGATGAGTGCACTGCACGTACGCTTCCTTTGTATTTCCCATTCTCCGAAAAAAAAATACATCCTCCTTCTCTGCCTTCCCTATCTTGTTTCCCAGACTGACGCTATTTTTTTCTCGGGCAAGACGAAAAAAATACGGCTGAATTGACTTACTTCAGCTTTAAAATGTGTTTGACGGGAACTGCTAATATATACTTTTTTTTAAAGAAAGTAGAAGTGATCACGATGATACCAGCCAGTAAAAAAGATGATGATTATGAAGAAAGTGATGAGATCTGCCAATTGAGAGGAGCAGATCTGCTCATCATCATTATCATCATCTTAGCTCCAAATCTTATTTTTCCGTCTGTGAATTCGAGAAAGACTATAAATAAAAAAAGTGCTCCTCTTTTTCTTCCCTCTCTTTGCTCAGCCTGAAGTTTCCGAGCAAACCATCCATTGCGCTTTCCCTTACACTGCACGTCCGTTTTATTTGATTGGTGTGTAAAAGCTAATAATTCGACTTGTTTCTTTACGGTTGTAATATATAGACAATATTACAAACTGAGAAACTCCTACTGTTTTTTATTATGATGGAACAGTTTTTCTGTTATCTATCTGTTTAGCCAAGGAGAGCGAGAGTGATCTCATTCCGGATCTTTTCTGGCATTTCCATCAGTTCATTTTTTGCAAGCTTTTTTATTTTCCTTTTTGCAAAAAAAAACTGCAAGTGGAAAAATAACACATGGATGGGGTTATATATATATGGATATTAGTCATGAATGATCACCAGCATTGTAAATAAAGCTTATTAACAACAAAATGTTTAAATGGCTCAGCAAGCTGTCAGACAGGGATACATTTTTTGGCATAACCATACCATAACCAACCTGGCTAAATACGTATCCCTTTCGATTCGATCTTCATCCATCCTCATTAAATTTTCTTTGATGAATTTTTCCCTTCAAAACATAGAGCTAGGAATCACGTCCAAAAAAATACACTGATTCCCCATTACGGATTTTTCCGCTCAGAAAATTGTTTACACGTACTCGTCGGACGGACGGAGAAAATTTTGATTTGGTAAATTGAGTTCGTTCGTAGCGGCTCTTTTCTCTTCCTTCCCTGCCCCTCCACTCACAAGTCATAATCAGGCAGGCAGGGAAGTGTTGTTGCTCAAAGTGAGGGAGGGACAGGAAGGAAGTAACTGCTATATACTAGCTCAGATAGAAGTAATACAAGAAAATTATAACTTGAGACGTGTGTTGTTTATTCTCCTGAAAATATTTACAACACTTCTTCATAAGTAGGGATGAATATCTATTTTTGTCATTGAAAAATTTGAAGTTGGGCAAAAAAAACTATATTTCCGTACAAATATCCTTTTTGTTCAGATTTGCTCACTTGAGTTTCCTTCTGATCATCATCCTTTTTTACCTTTTCATATGTACATTTTTACAAAAGTAAAAGTGTGAGGGAATCTTTCCTATCTTATAATGATTTGATGATACATCCGGTTCTCTTGTGTTTTTTATAATCTTTATGTATTCATTTATAAACATATTATGGATGAAGTGAGCATAGCATGAACATCAACATCGCACATCTTCCACAGACGAGAGAGGGGAGATGAGAGTTCACAAAGGGAAAAAAATAATGAGAGGAAGAAAAAAATTTGTTGAGCGAGTCATGTCTTCACTGGCAGTCAGAGGCACTATTCTGGCAAAAGGTTCCACTCTTTTTCCTTGTCTCCGACAAAATAAAGATATACCTACTTATTCTAATTTTTCTAACAAGTCAACTCGACTCACAAACATCTGCATCTGCAAGAGGCAGATATGGGGCTGTGACTTTTACAGTTTTGACTCCGTCTTTTACTAGTCTTCTGCTTTTTCTCTCACCCTCTTTCTTTCCTCCTTCCCTGTCTAATTTACATCGGTGTTTTTCTGTCTCTCTCTCTTTCTTCCTCGTCAATCTTTTTTTCCCTCAGATTCTTGTAAACTGCATCCGAATCCAGAAAATGGAGTGACGTTGTGTTTGGTTGGATGCAATGCATGTGTGTCTCGATGTGTGTCTTAAAATACTTTCGAAGACGTTACTTTCTAACCCGTATCATCGTCGACAATATCATCATCAACCAGCACCGTTACATTAAAATTATAGCGCTTGTATTGGCCATTTGCCTCGTGTGCGTGGCATGAAAAGGATGAGGTTGGTGGTGCTGCGCATTTTACACCGAAAAAATGTTCCTGCTCCGTCGACACTTTTTTCGAATGTGTTTAAATCGGAATATTATTATGAAGAACTCACAGAAGACAAGACAGCAGCCCGAGCCAACTTAACTCCGTCGTTGTTATCATCAACAGCCCCCGTGGTATACGGTATACTCAACAAGGTTTACATCTTGTTACGGGAAATTCCTTTTTCGGTTTTTTCTTACCCGAAAGAGTCTCGACAGACATTCACTACTCGTTCAATAGCCATTCTTCTCTCAATCACACAATCGGAATCTGACAACAAGAAGGTTCGTTGAGTTGGGATTGGGAAGTTCCAAAATAGACAAAATTGCCCGGAAAAGAAGGGGAAATTAAACCAGACGAAAAATAGTACCGTTCCCACTTCATCTTCCTCCCCAACCATAATCTTCCCGTTCATCACACCTTCTATGCAAGGAACAGTGCTCATAGATATACCCCACAATTTTCCAAGTAATGTGCTTAACGGTTAAAAAATACCTGCACAGTTTTACCTATTTATAGCTAATCCCAAATTGCAGACGAAACATTCCTCCAAATGCATTTCCAGGAGGGAGGTAAACACCAGAACATTCATAGCTTAAAAATACTTTGCTCTGCTCTGCATTTTCAGTCTAATTCCAAAACTTTTATTTCAGCTGCATCTATTTAGTATCCCTTCTCGTGTGTCTTTTTCTGACTAAATAGATTTTTCTTATTATTGCCGAGTATCTTTTTCGAGCATCCTGCCAACTCTGAATAATCAAATTGGCAAAATTCTATGAAAACGTGATATTGAGATGGGTTCATTTTCATTTCATATCGCATCCTCATTTCCAAGCAATCCCATGAAATATATAAATAGACGCGCCAAATATTAAGTTCTACACAGGGACAAGGAAGATATAACGTATTCAATTAACCGCAAATTATCACGTGCTTGCTCACTTTTCAGCTTACTTACAAATTCTCCGTAAAGACTCTGCCCTGTCCATAACCTCTTCTTCCTTGTGAAAAAAAATGACTTGTGCGATTCCCGTAAAAATGTATCATCATATCATCATCATGAACAATAATTTTTCGAGAAATGGAAAAAGTAGCAGCAAGTGAATCAGCAGTCATTTGGGTATTAAGATATTCCCTTTGCTTCTCGGGCTTTGGCACTAACATCCTTTCCCCTCAAAATGCTCCGCACACGTTCAGTTCAGCCCATGCAAAAAGGAGTCTTGTTGGTTATGTTATAATAACTCTTCGGCTGCTTCTTCCTTTCAACATTCATCATAAAAATTTATTCGTGAGGAGACGTGTTTTGTATCAGTATTATTTGTACTAAACCAGTAATAATTGACCTTGTCGGCAGCTTGTTTTCATGAAGGCAGGATGAATGGATTGATGGACTAAAGCTGAATGATAAAATGCCTAAATTTTTTCTCTCAGGGAAAGACTCGACTCAACACAAATACAAATGGAACTGTCTAACAATGATACAAAGCGATGAATGCCAATAATTCAAAGCCAACAAAAGTTACGAAGGAACGCGTCAAGACCATCAAAAATACTTATCCATCTCTGCTCTAGCCGAGCGGCTAAGAAGGCAGATGGAAGATGTTTATGCTGTGTTAGTGTTGTCCTTTTTATCTCTCACTCTGTTAATAAGACCCTAAAATCAACCGATCATTGTTGTAATAAGGTGGGGAATGATTTTTCTGGGTGCATGCCCTCTCTTCTCTCCTCGCGGATCCACCACCAAACAGCTTTTAAAATGTTACTAAATAGCTTGTAGACTTTTCTTCACTCATCAATCTCATTCCTGTGCACGGCAGATACATGGCTACAAGTACAAGAGCAATTTTTTTTGCAAGATTTTTCTGATAACATAATCGTTATATACTAGAAGAAAAATGTAATATGGCTAAAGTAATGTATATGTTGGTATTTGCAAAAAAGAAGAGCAACATTAAAAAAGAAAAATAAGTAAAGACCAACTTCGTACGAGTTGACAGAACAAGCCACGCAATGATCTCATATCATACCAAAAAGATTTCCCCCCTCTTTCCCTCTTATTTTTCCCGAGCAAAATCGCAGTTAGCAACTGCAAAAATTAATGACCGACCATACCAGACCAAAAAAAACTAGCAATTCAGTAGGTAAGGTTAGTATACATTATGAGCTGGTGTGGGGATGGTGGTGGTTATATAATGCAATCTAACCACCATATACTCATGTTAATCTATTAGTGTTATGTCAATGAAAAAACGTCAAATATTGAGCTTTACCTTCTTTTTTATTTTATTTTAATACCCGCACTTAAAATGAATGTCTCTTGGAATGCGAGAAAAAAGGCAAGATGGATGGATACATCTAAAATATAATAAAAATCACGTCAGTATCATCATCGGGACCAGCACCAAAGCATATTATTTTTTCACTAACATGTTTAGGCATTCTACAATCTGCCTACTTTAGTTTGTACTTTGTGATGATGATGATGTGATATGTTTGCATGTTGTTTGGTCAAAGAGATTATTACACTTTTTTATTACGAGGGAAAGAGAAGCGAGAAGGTTCGGATGGGAAGAGTGAACTTACCATAAATGTATTGTATTGTACCGAGAATTAGAGAGAGAGAAATAATTTGAGTAAAAAAGAATGTTTTCATGCATGCATGATATTATTATTATTTATATTGCATGAACAAGAAGAAACTTTGTGAGGAGTCGACCAAAAATGAGAAGAAGATGCAGTGCAACATTTTTACTTCCAACAAGTCAAGATGAAAGGAGGAAAAAATTGTTCACTTGCTTCGATGTCGATCCTCTTGTGCTCTCGCATGGCAAAATATAAACTTACACACATTTAGAAGAAAAAAATGTACATGGTTGCTTATAACCTTATATAATCATATCATCATCACCATCAAAAGGATACTTTTTTTCTCCGTAAGATTTAACCATAGCCCATGCAATGTAATTCAAAATGTTTGAGTCACACAATCACAACGTTGGTGCTGGGTTGTTGCAACTTTTCCCTCATATCATTATAGAAAACATAGTACACACACAGCAGGCAGTTCAAGAGACAGACAAGAAAATTTTCACAGACAAGAATCCGGTGGCGGCGGTGGTGAATGTGATGTGATGTTGGTGCGGTGGAGCACACTCAATTTTGGCTGACGACGGATTAAATACTACACTTTGCCATCCTTGTAACTCTAACTTACACATACAGGGAAATAATGTATGTTAGAGCTCTTTCAATTTTTTAATCTAGTCCTCAAGATATATAGCTAAGATCATATGCATATAAGCCCTTCTGGTTTTTATAAGAAAAAAGTATAAAGAAAATTGTCGCTGATTCTTTCCCTCTCTCTCTATCTTTCCCTCCGTAAAATGTTTTTAATCTGACATTTTTACAGTTTATTTAGCTTAACTGTATCGCATTTTGCACATTCTTTCGCAAATCCCTCCAGCCTAAGAAATTCTCTTGAAGAGAAAAGTTTATCACAAAAAAAAATGTTCAGCGGGAACAAAAATCTTTTCTCATGATTGAATTTTCTCCAAAGAGATAAAAATACCCTGCTCTTGTCGTTCTGCTCATTTTTGTGGATTAATTTTATTACTTTGGAACAGCCCCTTTTGAATCGTGGGGGATTAGTAGTGGGGTAAAAATCAAAACAGTTCAATTTGTCAATAGTGGAATTATACTTTTTTTTCAACAAGAACGTACTTTGTACAGATATGTAGGCGTACGTTTGGGCTGTAATTTTATTACGCCTTGTTTTACCTCACGGCACGGTGCAGTCATACACTGCCGGTTTCCCAATTCCAGCAACATGTAAGACACGACAAGTCTCGCTTTCACACTTACACGCTTCTTATGTTAGCGGAGATCCTTATGAACGAACGGACAGGGTATGTATGGATGGAACGAGTCTCTGTTTATGCGTGCCATTTCATGCATCATAAAGCGATAAGCAAGTGTGAAAGGGCCATGCATACAGTTTTTCATAGGATATTTACATGAACTGTTGGGTTTTTGAGGGAGAATTGTGTTATTATTAGTGGACACATACATCCTTATTTAAAAGGGAAGGAATGAATGGACTGTTGACTACTTGAGAGCTCTGCTCAATAATCGACTCATGTTAGTCTAGTTCTAGTTATCTCTAGGTCACTCACTAAATCTCCCAAAAATAATATAAAGGAGGCCATAGGAAAAAAAGCAGCTGAAAGCAATATAATAATAACCCCAATAATAAATATTTATGCAACGAGACAAGAAGGCAAGCTCGGAACTGCCTCTTCCTCCCTCGCCTCGCCACCTTAACTAAAGAGAAAACTGAACTGATACAGTAGATGGGATGAGCATATGAACAAGAAGCAGTCAGTAAACAAGCACCAGAGGAGCTATTTAGTATCACAACAGCCATAAAATCACAATTTTTGATTTCAATCTATGGCATCCACTCTCCGAAGGACTCGATAGGATTAGGATGCACATAATAAAATTACAACGAACAAACAAATTTTTTTCTTTTAGTTTTAGATTTTTCCTAAATACAAAGTAATTTATGAGTCATTCATCATCATTCCATACCACGCGTTCATAACAAGTTGAGATAAAGATATTTTTTGTCAACTAACGAGAAATAAGTCTTCAGGACAGAAATGATCGGAAATAGATAACTGTAAAGATTTTCTTGAAACTTAAATCAACGGTTGAAAACAATGTAAAAAGCTGACTTCCCTAATCCAACTTAATCTCCACATGGATGGATTATGGGCAAGTTATAGATGTTCTTATTCAACTCGATCAACTCATAATGATCGTCTGCCAACGAGCCACAAAAAAATCAGCAGATCATCCCCGATCATCATCATCATCATAGACCACGACTTACACACTTTAAAAACATTCAAGTATTAGCATTCATCAGCTTTGGTAAAACACGCTAGCTTGCCTACTCGTTTACTTCATTTTTTTGAGCAGAAATGCACCGTTTTATTTCTTCAACCCCCCGACGAATGGGCGAACTAGAAAAAAAAATGATTTGACAAGTACGAAGGAGAAAAGAGTAAGATGAAACGGTAAAGTCGTGTTACGAAAATAAAGTAAAATAGAATAGAACTTTGCTCTTGCAATGAAATCCATTGCTTGTATTATATTGCTACTTTAACAATAATGAATGAGGATCTCACACAGTTTGACTATCCACTTTGAAGAGTGCAACCATATCCTCCTCATGTCAAAAATCTAGACAAAATAGGCCTAAATGTCTTTACTATCAGCATCTTCATCATCATCGTCATCTTGTAAAGTTGTAACATTTTCTTCTCTTCTTCCCTTTTACAAAGGTATTTACATAGTGCACAAAACATCGCCATTCAAAGATGGGATATTCCTTCAGCAGGCATCACATCATCAACACCACCACCACCGCCGCATGAAGCGACCTCAACAGATATCCCTACTTGGCTTACAACGAAGTGCAGAACAGGAGATGAGAAGATCGATGTAAAAAGAGATTTTTTCGGCTTGTTCTCTTCACTCATTTACATACTGCGTGAGTGTGATCCCAACTAGGCATATATGTAATTGTTGAGGGAAAGAGATGAAGATGAACCCAGAAAAGAGCCTGAACCAATATATATGCGATACACCGTACATTTCACGTAATAACCTAATTGGCTATGTATATACAATCCATTATCTATGTCTTTATCTGATTGTGAGATATCCATTGGATGTGTGTATTTATGACGAGGGGCCATATTAAATTTTAAGTAGGTATCTTGTCCTCCTCAACGTGCATCCTGTTTTTATTTTCTACTTCTTGAAAAGGATGCAAGCATGTAGTGAAGCTCGGGTATTGGTATAAAAGTGTTCCTCGTACTCGTAATAAGCGCATTTTATCATCAATATGATGATCCTCATCAAATCATCCTCCACATTTCTTCTCAAGTTTAGAAGGACGAATTTTGCGGTGGAGCATCTATATCAAACTCCCTCTTCGTTCACATTTTCAACACGATCTTTACACCACCACCTCATGTTCGTTTCATACAATTTCTTTCTTTTTCCGTGAACGGTTGAATAATGCGTAGAAGAAAAAATGGGAACTCTCTTTGGTCAAATGTGCATAAACTGTTGCTCTACACTTTGCAGTAAAGTGTGAGTCCGACGTGATGAGATGATGATACCCTTTTTCCTACGAAGCCTTCGTATGATTTTAAATATATGTGTTTTTATTCAGTAACCTCTTTGACAGAGAAATCACGGATACAGCACAGCGCACAATCACTGTTACAAGAACCGCCACCACCAACGTATGTACCACCTCAGCTCGGCATAACAAACTAAACAAAACAGTATCTTTTTTCTCTTCATTTTCTACGGACGGATGGACAAGGCCTTTTTTACTTGCATGTTCGAGTGAACGGGAGGTGGTAGTGGACGGATTATCTTCTTTGCTTTCTTAGTACTTCTAAAAGTGAGCAATAAGTAATGTAATTCCCTTCCTCTGCTGAGCTGTTTGAGGAGAGTGCATTATCCTTCTTCATTTACTGCAGTTTAGTAAGCCGCAAAAATTTCAGTTTGATGATGATGATGGCAAATGCTTCTAGTCTTTCCTTTATTCGGTTTAGAGCTATTATTGTGATTATATTATTATTGCCGATTTTTGTAATACTGTTACTTTTTTAAGGGAGCAAAAGTAAACGGTTAGAGTACAATGGGCTCCTTCGCTCTTCATCTATTTAAAATATGTTGATTCATCGTCATCATCATCATCTTTCTTTAATAGATTTGCTGTTCTTTAAGGAAAATTCACAGCAACATCACGATATCCTAATCTCGTAAGTTAAAGCTTTTCTTCCCTCCACTTATTTATTATTAGTGGATGTGTCTCTGAGAGTATGCACAATGCTGAGGAGTTATTATCCTCCTATTATTATTTCAGGTAGTTTTAGTCAGTCTTGTTCAGAGATTTTTCCTCCTTGTCAAAAAATAAACTTTCGAGCTATTCACAGGAGATCGCGTTTTTTCTCCTCATTTTTTTGCATAACATTTTTTCGGGGTTGGTTGATGATAGTGTGGCGGTGGTGGTGTTTACATGAGATGACTACGCTCATTATGCATTATAAATACATTCTAAAAATATTTCACTATGCATGAATGCCATTTTTCTTCGTATATGTACACTTTATTTACTACTTCCTGGTAAAAATATGTACGGATCGTACATACAATTCTAAATTTAGTAGTGAAGTAGTTGCACTCTCATTTCTGAGGTAAAATATCAAATAACAAGAAGGGATTGGAGGAGTTGGAGGTGATGTGATTTGATGATGATGTTATAGCGGTGATGGTGGTGGCGTGGCTCGCTCCTTTTCTTGTGGTTACTGTTTAGAAAATCCTTTTTGTTCTTCATCTCTCGCATCTTCAACAATCAAATGACGGATGCGATGATGGGATACTATTATGAAATGAAGTGGCAGTCAAGCCACTGCAACATAACTATGAGATGAGGCATTTGATTCTCTCTCTCTCTCTCTCTGTCCAATTCCATTTCTTATGAAAACATGAAAACGAAGAGACGACGACGGTTAAATACCTACACGGTAGTTTCAATGCAATGGTGATGTGGTAGTGACGGCGATGACGATGATGAGATGTGAGCTGCGAACACAGTTTGATGATGATGATGATCAAGCAAATGATACGGATAAGGATGTATACGGCGAATGAACTATTCCTTGAATCAATTGCGTAAAAAAGGCTTTGTTACTGTTGAATAAATTCTACCTCAGTTCGGAGTGTTGCTGATATTACTCAACTTCATTTGATGACTCTCTGACGAGGATCATGTTGGCGATTGGGAATCCAACGAGATATCTAGACATAATATACAATGCTTTGGAATGGATGATGATGGTTTTCATGATGATTCACATTTTCTCCTCTTTTGCTTCCTTCTCCTCCTTCGACTCCCTTTCATAAGATTGAAGGAACTCACAGTGTAGTTGTTTTTGTTGATTTGTTTGTTTCAGAATGATCAAAGCTTGATGGCGTCTCATCTCTCAAGAGTCGAGAGTCAGACATGTAAGCAAAGCATAAAAAACAATTGGAGTTTTGGAGTCGGAGTGCGATTGAGACTGAGACTGAGCATCTCATCATCATCATCATCTGTCATCTATTAGTCAAATATTCATTTGTTTTTGTCAAGTTATACATTAGTCCTAGAAAGAAGCACATAAGGTACATATAACTAATGTGATAGGTTCACTCTTCTCCAATTTATGGATATTGAATTGGATTGAATTGGTTGGGATAATAGATATTTCCTACATTGGTCGGTATCGGTTATCCCATCCCCCATAACCCCCATCACTTCTATAAAGAATCATGAAATGAACAGATGCATAATATTTACAGACATAATCGATAGATGACAAAATCTGGTCGGTAGGTCCCCGGCTGCCTACCCTAAAATAGAAGCACCGATTTTTTTTCTCATGAAAAATATTATTATCCTGAATTTATTATATTGCCAGGGATGATGATGATGAGCTGTTCCCATGAAGTCGAGCTCGAGCTGATCATGGCATGGCATCCTGTTGTAGGGTAATGCAGTCCAATGGCAAAAGCAGTGTTTTCAGTTTGATTCCCTGTCCCGTGTATTTTCCGTTTGTCCCTTTGCTGTTGTCTCCCATATCGTGACTGACTGATGCATTATTGTTGTTGTTCCCTCCATTTAATTCATCCTGTATTCGGATGCTTCCCCTCTCATTTCTATATTTATACTTGTGAATGAGGAGGAAAACTGTTAAACAACTTTGTGAAGACAACAACAGATACGACGATGGGAATATTGCTGATTATATCACATTAGAATCGGAGGAGAATGAAGGACCAGAAAAAAAGAACTTGCTTCCTCCATTTATATTTTTCGACATTTGTTTTCTAGGCAAGCAAAGCGCTGACGTAAGCTGGTCAGGTTTTTTTCATATATACCAAGTGGTTTCAAGCGCCACGTGATCTCTCCTCCCTAACCCACCCGGCCTTTCCTCTTCTCTTTTTTACAAGTATACCAAGAAGGGTGACACGATCGAATCGACTTCGATTTTCATGACAAGCCCGGTTTGGCTTTCGTTTCAGGGAAATTAAAGGAAGGGGAAACCCCTACTTTACATGTGAAATATATGTACATACACATTCACCCTAAAACTACTCCGATCATTCAACTTATCCATCCCTAATACTGGATCGCAGGTACCTTTATCTCAGTTCCAACTCTCCAAAACTGTAATTTTCCCTTTCCTCAACTCAGCCCTCCGTTTTTCCTTCAACATGCTGAGCCTTCGCCACACAACAAAACCCAGCAGTTCCATTAAACCATCACATGGCCCGTAAGTAGAATACAAAGTTATACAAACTTTCTATTACATAAAAAACCTAATATTTAATAATTTCACCCCTTTTTATCAAATGGAACCTGTAACTCACCCCTTGAGAACTTCTCACACTTCGTCCTCCATCAACCATCACCATCATTCATCCCGTACTCACTCACTCACTCCATGGTATATTGACAACACGCAAATAACATTCGTAAAGGAAAATGAGCGTGAGGAGGAATTAGTAAATGGAAAGTGCTTTGTTGTATTAACCCCTTTACTCTTTATTTCCCCTTTTGATTGATACCACTGTCACACGGATATTTTATATCAGAGTCAGAGCCGGAATAAAGTAAGTAGCAATGCCATATTACATGGCTTGGCTCGGCTTCGCTTTAGTAAGCAGTTATTATTACTTTAGCCTTTGAGAATTGAGACTGGGGCTAGTTAATGTGCGCACATTATTTACATGCATGCAGAATTTTCTCTAATATAGCTAACCACGCTAATCCACGCCGGCCGGCCTTCTGCCCTCGCCAGCTTCACAACTTGACAACAGCCAGCCCCATATATGATTGTATACCCATGTATATTATACATATTCTAAACCTCAGTCGGAATAATAATATAATCACTGGTAATAGTAATCAGTAATAATAATGCATGAAAACAATTCTCGGATAATCGCGTTTCCCGAACAAAAGAGGAGTAGCATTCAAAGCAACAGCAATCCAAGCTATATGTGTGTACCACCACTTGAGCTTCATTTCTTAACCAAAAAGGCTCTCTTATCGTCTCTTTTCTCTCTCCCTCAACAATTCCAACCACCATCCCACCACCACCTCAAAACTTCATTTTTCTCCTCATTCAATTCGAAAAGAGCGAGGAGATGGTAGACATTTGATGGGCAAGCTATTCCTCTTCTCTCTCTCTCTCTCTCTTTTTCTGCTCCTTTTTCACTCACGACGACGCTCATCGCTCATATGATGATGTTGACGATGATAATGATGACGATCACCACTACTTTGTACAGCTTCGTTCCTTTTTTCTTTCGGTGTTATTATTATTACTTCTATCTATTTCTATTATGAAAAAAGTAACTGTTCAGTTCTCTCCTTCTCTATCTCTTTGACTCTCTACCCAGATTTCTTTTTTCCTATAAAGTCTCTCTCGCTTTATTGTTATGTGTTGGGTATTAGCATTTCATATATATTTATCCTTTTATACTTAAGTTATAATCATGTCTTATGTACAATTTTATTAGTACAAACAGAAAAAAGAGTTCAACCAAACTTATCATCATCATCGTCATCATCCTTTTCATGAGCATCGAACGAGCACAGTCACAGTCCGTCACAGTGAGTGGTAAGTCTCTCTCTCTTTCTCTGCTCTTACTTTTTTATAAGAAAAATATGCATATTTCCTATTAAAGTTTGTTTAGAGGTATGAACAGCTAATATCATGCATGAGTGTTATATAGAGCGTCGTCGTTCGTTCGTCCATCGATATCATCATCGTCATTAGCATCGCCATCCCCAATGTCTGTACACTTTGTTGTTAGATTGTGTACATTCACACATGAAAACATTCTTTTCTCTCTTCTATTTTTTTATTATTTTTATCAGTCCTTCTCTCTCTCTCTCTCCTATTAGTTTAGTATCACCAACATCATGGACTCATTTTTTTCCCTATTCCCATAGTCAATCCTACCACATTACCTTAAATACATCTAACTCCCCGTTTTCTCCTCATATGCCATTATAATTTTATACAAGGGAGAGAGTGAGAGAGAAAAGGGAGACAATAAATACATATTAGTGTACACTATTGGACATGTATTTATGTGTGTTTGACTAGGTATTATGGAGTATGTACATTGCCTTTCCTTTCCAGAAAAAATACTCCACCAAACATATTATGAATATATGCATTAGCATTAGAAAGAGAATGACTGACTGACTGGCTGGCTGAGTGGATATTTTTAGGGGGAAAATGGGGAACAAGTGAAAAAGTTTACCCTAAAAACTAAACTGTGTCCTTTTTTCCTTATGTACCACTGGTCGGTAGATCCGTGTCGTGCTGCTTGCTCTTGCCTTTTCTCCGTTTTATAAGTTCGACCTCACCGCTAGAATTTATGTATGTGTGTGGAGCTTAAGTAAGCTTCTCCTTTCTCTCGGCTCCTGTTTCTCCTTTTATTATTGTTATTGACTAGTGACATTCCTAAAAAAGAATTACTATGTGTGCCTACCTCGAGCATGGAGTAATAAGTGTAGTATCATTATTACCACCACCACTTCTAAAGCACGCTCATTTTCTATACTTATATGCGTAAATTTTGTATTGATATTTTTCCTCTCCTGGTTATGGTTTGCGCTGTGTCTAGTTTACGGAAAAGTAACTGTAATTCAACTGCCATATGAAGAAAAAAACGGGAGCAGAAGTGTAGGCCAAAGCCATGGAAAAAAAGATAGACATGTTGTCCCTTCCTTCGGTATCCTCTTCCCCATTCACATTATTGTCAGTTACTCACTCACTCAATCCATCTAGATCTATATAAATACCACACTTACTTGGTTTTCAACTAAGCTACACCAACCATGCTTCCAACCCATCACCTTATTTACTGGAGGGAGAACTAATAATAATAATGGTGGTGGTGGTGGTGCTGATGGTGGAAGAAGTGAATATTGGCCCTTTTTCTGTCTGTCTCTCTATCTGTCTGTTTTTAGCTAAACATGAACATATCCATCCATCGATTTTTTTCTCTCTCTTGTTGGGTTTTCGAATGAAATGGAAGTGGAAGCGGCAGTCCAAACATTTTTCATGGGATCCGATCATCCCTTTTCCTCACAAACAAAAGCAAAAGCAGTCACGGGAAAATAGAACTGTACCATGTGCGGCAATGCAGAGTCAGGGTAGAGATACCGAAGAAAAAGTAGGAGCAAGAGTGATGGCTAAATCTAATAGAAGTATTTACTACTGTGCTGGTTTGGTTTGGTTTCCCTATCATGTATGAAATAAGTATATGGATGATGCTAAGTCACTTGATCACGCTTTATCTCTCATCATCATCATCAACAGCATCGTCATAAGGTCTCTCCTCGTTTGGCTTTTTTTCAGGAGGATCAGGATTAATATATTTGTATCCATCCATCCAGCCATCCCTTTCCCCCTGAAGTTCCATAGACTCTAAAGCGTAAACAAAGTGAATAGCTAAATTGAATTGAGAGGGTTGTTGTTGTTGGTTTCATATGAAAGAAGAGAGCAGTCCGATCCGACCTAGAGTCCACTCTTTTATATTTTCTCTGATAAAAAATTATTCAAATTCACAGAGTGATCAACGACATCGTCAATGTTGAGCCGTTAGATGTGCTCTTATCATGGGTTAGAATCTCTGAGGATCTCTGAGTCTGGGCATGATGCCTTCAAGTGACTTAAGAGTTTAAAACATGATAATGATTACTTTTGAATAAATTCCCTCCTTCATGCATGCATCCACTTATACTTGGGTGAGTTGCTTATGAAGGAAAAGTAAATCCGTTAAGATACCCAATCCAATTCTTTTTCTGGGTAAAGCCAATCCCAAACAATCCAACAACAATGTTCATATGATGCTGATGATGACTGCTGAGGATCATGGCAGTGATGACGATGATGATGATGAGTTTTCAAAGTTTTTCTTGTCTTCTTCTCAAGGAATAAATAAATCAAGGGAAAGAAGAAAAATACAATTTTATGAGAGCTGAAAAGCTGTCGATAGATGATGATGATACAAACGCCAACAACTGCTCAAGAAAAAAACCTTTTGAGAGGAGGTGGATGCTCCTATCGGATGGTCGTGGCCCGAAGCATGTACAACTTTAGTTTTATTCCTTATATAGATAGAAGAATGATATGTAACCTCATTCCTTTGGAGAAAATGGACGCAGGTGCAAACGCAACGATATTGGAACTAAAACTAAAAGAAAAACTTCAACTTTTACGCCTAGCTTTAGCTCTCAAATGAGTCTAGAACCAGAGAATCTAGATATGTTTATGAATTTTTCCAAGCTGCCACCGTCCATTCCCATCATCACCATTCAACTTGATTCAATTGAAACACTGAAAATGTTGTCTCTCTCTGCTCTTGTTTTACTTTGCTCGTATGCTCGGCTCATTCCAAATATAAAAAAAAACTGACTCCCATCCCATGCCAGAGTTTTTGTCCAGTTGTTCAAGAAAAATATATTTCTCTGGCTGTGGATTGTGTTGTGAGTGATCTGACCTCAACACAGGACTAAAGGTGATCATCATCATTATACTATTGTTTTTCTGTAGCACCCGAAAAATACCAGAAACATTACATATGTAAATATAATTCACCAAAAATAAGTAGGTACCTGTGTAACATCATGATCAACATCGTCATCATCATAGCTATTCGTCGTCTTTCTCACATTTTTATCAATATTACAGAACGTGTGTTTTGGAGGAGGTGTACCTTTTACACCACCACCATCATCTAACTATCACTATACTACTGCCACGCAACTCTAAACTATTATTATCAAAGTATCGCCCATCACATCACTTCATGTATGGGGATCGGATGGTTGTTATTAGGAGGGAAGAGGAGAAGCTCTCTTTCATTTCATGTGGTGATGTACCTATGAATATATTAGAATATGATATTAACTATTCATATCCCCTTATAAAAATAAGATAACGTTTTCCCTTCCCCCTCTCTCGCTCTTCTGACTGTTTCAAAAGCCAGCCCGTCATATGAATTAAGTTAAACGGACTAATAATGGTAACGATATAATTGAAGAGAGATGAGGCAGACACGGACGGACAGATTTTCATATTATCATTTACCATCATCATCATTACTTATTATTGAAAATACAGGTGGATTACTTCGACTGTCGACTGCATTGGAAT
>JAQGAI010000937.1:0-16762 GCA_034696905.1 Lepidocyrtus violaceus | reverse complement strand
ATTGGTTTCATTTCATCCGATTCCATTAACTATACGTTCATTGATAGAAAATATTGCTACGATTACGACTACTCCGACAAGGCTCACAGAGTGAGGTCTTCCTCCACGTTGTCGTCTCCATTCAACTGAAGATTCAATACGGAGTCGGTCGGGAGTCGGCTAAATAACAAGCCTTAGATATTTCTGATCTGCAATGAACAAAAAAATGAAATACGTCCGTAGTTGGGTTGAGCTTTAAGCTCAGCCTCGGCTCTAGTCTTTGTTGTTTGATACTGCTGTTTGGTTTGTGATGATATGAATAGGAGCATTTCCGCTGGCGAAGATTTTTTTCCCTTTGTCAATTCGATACACAATGGCTATGGATGGATGGTTGTTTACTGAAGTCTGGAAGTGAACTACACCTTCAGGCAAAAGATTTCATTGCGTCATTGCATCATATATTGCCTTTCCAGCTTTCAGGATTTGTATCACATGACAAAGATAAAAATGAAATCCTACTGAACTAGTGACGGACTATATAAGAAGCTTATCTCTTTACTGTGGTTCAGTTTGAATTGTTGAAAGAAATGAGGCTTTGATATTTTCTACCAAGTTCTAACATTAGTTACATGTGCAGTATTTTTCAATTTAAAAAAAATAGTAAAAGATGCAGGTAAAAATATATTATGGTTACTACTCAATTGACAATGTTTAGTTTAGTAGAAAACTGCTTGTGTGTTGGAAAATGAAAAGATTTTCAATTCGTCTTCCCCGTCTGTGACTGACTACACAAGTCCAAGTTTAAACAGAGCAAGATTTATATTTTTACGTATTCATCAGAGGACAGACATGTAATTGTGCTCGTTTGTCACCGCATGTGAGCATCCCAATGGGATCATGATCATTGTCAAAGATATATTTTTCTCTTGGAAAAATGCTGAAATTAGCCATTGTGTGATGTCGCCTTGATCTTCTCCCCGATACAGCTTGTAGCAAACACGCATAACCGCAGATAGAATGGAGGAGATATAAATTGAAGAGACTTTTTAAATCCTTGGAGGTCTCTCTACAGGAGGAATAGACTCTGGAAAATGCTACAACTTTTAATTGCGTTTGTAGATTGTACAGGGAACGAACCAAGTTAGCATTGAGTAAGTCATTTCTGTAATAGCTATGCTTTGCCGTTAAAATGTTGCTCCCCGTCCGTATGTAGATACATCTGTCCCTCCATCATTGCATGGTAATCACAATTACACCAGAATGGAAGAACAAGCAATCGTAACTGGGAAATGATCCATTGTTTAGAATTTTTGGAGGAAAATCTCCAGAGACGTTTCCTCCTCGTCCTGAGGATTTTCCAGGGGGCTTGCTGATCTCTAGACCAAGTCTAGCTTGTTAGTTTGCATGGAAGTGTGTGTACAACTGAGAGTCTTTTATAGGGTGTGCTTGCTTAGCCCACCATTTTGACTAATGATAAGGCTTGAAAACTGGCTGTTTCATTCCGAACTTAAAATATCTTTTTGGAAGCATTCTTCAAATCCCTTGAAGCGAGAAATAGGGTAAAAATTGCAGCTTCTGTTCCGTTCCACAGTCCAATTCAATTCAGTTGGATATGGGATGCTAAGCTGGCTGTGCAATACGGGCTTTTATCGGAACTACAGAAACGCATGCATAACAGCATCAATCGTGCAGCAAAGATTCGCTTTTTCCTGAATTTCTCAATTCATGTTCTATGTGTACTATGAGCAATGGACTAGCTACAGCAAAAAAAAAGGTATGTAAAGTAAAGTTTCGATGAATTGTTGAATTGAGAGAGGAGTCAGCGCGTGAAATCTCTTTTCATTGTGTCCTTTCTATTCTCATTTCTCTCTTCTTTTCAATTTTAATGACGGTTTTCATAGCGTTGTTTGTGATCGCTTTTATGAAAAACAAGCTGGAAATGAAACTGATCCTTACTTAGGTCCCTTTTCTGGGCTTTGTGTTGTTCCACTGAAAAATTGCTGACAAATTGATTCGACGGCTTAGGAAAAGATGAATGCGTCAGGATGATGATGACGGACCCTGTCCTTATGATTGGGATATACTCACTCACAATTGTCATACATACCTGAGATTTTGAATTCCCCTTTCAGTTTTTTTTGTTAAAAGAGCCAGAACGTGATTTCGAACGGGTGGTTGGATCCCCATTTCATCTTATTAAGGGTCGTGTCATGTTCATCCTAATACTTACATGGGCACTTTCTGTATTTCAGTTACAAATGGATGTGAGGGAGAGGGAAGTTGATCTTTGTTCCTGCAATTGGTCTCAAAATTCATTTTTTCTCTCTCAATATTATTATAGCGTGCTTTGAATTGAATAGAATTCAAACTTAAATCAACATTTCGTGTTTTCCTTTTTCGAAAAGAGTGCCAGCTCATATGTATTTTTTCATGATGGAAATACTTTGTCCAATAAAAAATTCAAGGTACCATTTAAGGGTACCATTAGTCCTATGAACAATTGTAATGATCCCTATTTTAACATGCAGATTGCACAAAAATGTTATTTTCGTATTCAATTCTTTCACGCACAACTGCAGTTGCTCCCCCGTTTTTCCCTTTTGAAGCTGCATTTAGCCCGGCAATTGCGTACACTTTAGACATTTTCTATTGCCTGAAATGACAGAGTAGAAAGGTATCATTTCATGATTCGAAGGTGAATGCTGCACGGAATCGCTTCACAATTATCCCATTTTTATCAATAGTGAATGACCTTATATCGGATTGATGCGATGTAATAATAAGAGCTGAGCAATGGCAGTTGTGGTAAGTGACGATTGAGGAATTAAGATTTGGATGCAGTTTGAATAGAATTGACTACCAAAGACATTTTGCTTGAACACCTTCAATAAATTCGATCAAACGTGGTGGACTACCTACCCACCCATACATGGGGCCCTTAGAATAACAGGATGATAATCCCTTCGAAATTAAACGAGGGAGCATTTATATTTTTTACGATGATGACCTGGTTGGTTGGTTCATGTTTAGTAATCATCATTAAAACAAAATCTAATTTACTCGCTACCTCTTTTCTTCAATCAATTTTATCATGCAATCCACAGCTTCTCTTAATAACATAAGTAATTTAATTGAGCTGGTTGCTTAATGTATGGGGCAAGATGGCGATTACTGCCCCTGATATTCAATTCATCTCATGACGCAAAAGACTAATTTTCTTGAGATTGGGACGGGCGGGCGAGACGAAAACAATAAACATGATTATGGCCACTGTAGTTCGGTTGACCACTTCAAATTTTCAAATATTTTGTGATCGGATCAAGCGCTCTTTGCTAATGGAAGGTTAGAATCGCACTGTTCATGATACAAGGCTCAGAAAGCATTAAAGAGGAATCCATCTTCATCCATCATCATTACCAAGAACCGACTAGATTGGTTTACATTGAAATTTCTTGGTTGATGGACGGCAATCTATCAAAAATGTTGGTTCTTGATCGGTAAACAGTAATGATCAGCCAGTCATGTACGTACCTGCTTATGCAAATTCATACTTTAAAATATTTTTCAAAAATACAGAAGAAAGCCCTCCGCTTCATTCTGGTTTGTTCAACCATGATATGATAATGGTATGTATATGCATTATTTTGATTGATCTCAGGCGATTTTTATATCCCGTTTGGTTCATCATCCTAAAGCTTATTTAATCCTTAATCCCTTTTTCTTCTTATAAAAAAAGTAGAAAAATTCCAGTTTTTTTGTCTGAAAAGGTGAATTTGAGCAAGAAAGGAATTTTATGATGGGTATGATTATGATTATGATTAGAAAACGGTTACAGTAGCGAAAAGAGGCAGTCTCGGTAGCCAACTGTACTTATGAAATAAGTTAAGTTGTGCGCAGGAACGAGCAACATAAAGCCCAACAAAATTCGAGTTTCTGGATTCAAAGCAATTTAATCAATTGCAAGTAAAAAAAAAGGTTGAATGGTTGATCTCATGATTCAAAAACAGCAATCAAATGCAACATTTCATTACTCTCATCATAACTCAGCTGCATGATCTTTTAACTAAAAGCATAAAAAATCCATTTTGTTCAATCATTTATTCGTGACCTGATTGATTGCTTTTTTTGGTGGCTTGTTTGTACTCGTCAAAAACATTTCTTCTGACTTTTGAAATAAAAAGAGAGCAAAAGCAGATCTAACCATGTTAACCTTGTTCTCACCTTAATATACCCCTCTTTCTTGATCTTTCTTGCTAGCTTTAGCTTGTCAGTTTAGCTTTTGAATTCCATTTTCATGTCAAAATCATCGCACGTTTTCTAGACCCGCAACTTTCTCCATATTCAGCCCTGTAATTTGATGTATTTTGTATATTTTTATGTTATAGTGCTGGGAAGCTTGCGAACTATTCGAATCTCAAAACAAGGGAAGATCACCCGAAGGCACTCTCATCCAAGAAGCAACTAATGAGGCGACAAGGGAAACAGCACATCCTCGCAAAAACCTTGGAAAAGTGGTAAATTGGAAAAGCAAACAAGCAACCCTCGACTGTTCTTCACTTTTCCAGCCCAAGCAATGCGTAAGTGAAGGAGAATTCCATGTCCATGTTTGTTTTACTACCAATTTTTGTCTCTTCTTCTCTTCAAGTTTATAATTATCGGTTGGAGATGTCTTTCGTGAAAGATTAGTTTTCCTTTTGTACCCGTCCTTTTACCTCTTTATTGATTCCGCACTCGTCTCTTCTGAGTGCAATACTTATCCAAAAAAGAGAAAATGAGAAAAAGACCAAACTATTTCGTACCTTCCTATACCGCTGTTCTCCAAGAATGAAAGTAAAAATTGTGTAGGGAACGTGAGCAGAAGTTTAAAGAAGGCCAGAGCATAATTTCACAGAGATAATAGACCCAGTTGACATTTTAATATGCCACAACGATTCTTTACGAGCCGATTCTCTGCACTTTTTGAACTCCTCCAATGTCCCAACCGTAGAAGGGAAAGGCCTTAGAAGTGACCCACTCACATATCAGGTATTTAACGTTGAAAGTTTAAGCACCCTCCTTGTCCTTGCCGGCAGCACCAATAGCTCCAGCTAGAACGAAAGTCTGGAGAAGAAGCTCCACTATCATTATTAGTTTTCTACAAAAGAGAATTTTCTTACTCGTGGACCAACACTAAATTAGCAAAGTTTGTCCTTTATTTTTCTACTACCACATAGGAGACCCTTTTCCCATTGATTCTCTTCCGTTCTATTCCCGATACTTTCACTTTTCCCTCTCTTCCCTTTTTTAATATACTTTCCATTTCCCAACAAGTAAAAAATGATGGCAATCTTTTAACTGTCACGTTTTATAGCTGGCCGGATGTCAGGTAGCCTGCTCCTTTTACGAACAGGACCATTCCTCAGCAACAAAAGGAGAAGGGAGGAAAGGGAAAGAAGGACAAACAAAAAAGGGAGCGTTGAGAAAGGATCCGGTTGTTGCGACAAGGCATGAGAGCCTCGTGAAAATAGTTCCGGGCAAAATCACTTGGCCTCCTTCCTCATTGTCATCATCAGCGGAAGGAGAGGGCTCTGCAGCCCCAGTGGTTTATATGGCAATTCAGGAGTATCCGGACGGGAAATGGAGGCAAATTGCTCAGGTATGAAATGTCCATATACCTACTTGCTTTACACATAAACTTCTATACAAAACCCTTTCCTTCAAAAGCAGAAGGGCTATCCTTTTTCAAAACGCTGTCGCTTAGTTCTTATGTAATACTAAAAGATTGTGGAGAAAGTCATTCTACATGAAATGTGTATGTTGCTTGAACATTAAACAGACAACAGAAACGAGCATCAACATCCCGAAGGGACTCACATCAGCAATGAGCTCTAAACTCCGTTCAATCCGAGTTTTGGTGGTTGGGCCAGAAGGTTTGCAATCTGTGTACAGGCAAAAAGTGGAGCAGAAGGAGACAATGGCAGATAAGAGGGGTAATTCCCGGGAAGGAAGTAGCACAACCTCAGCATCAACATCAACAACAGCACAATCTGGAAATAATGATGGGGAAGTGATTACGACGACTACTCCAGAAGAATCAAATGATTCCAGCTCACCAACCAATACTAATGATCACTTGGAGACGGATCCAGCTCCCTCCTCAATAACAAGCTCATCCACTCCCGATGATACCCAGCCACAATCTCATTCTACCGGAGAAACCATAACGGACGTGCTTGCTCCTTCTATTCACAACGGCTTCCATGTGGAAGGGCCCTTCTCGTTCGAGCTGAGAGTTGTCTCGTTAATCCATCAAAAGTCACTTGTTATCGCGGAGCTGAAATGGGACGAGATCGGGGGCAACCCAAATCCAAGTCAAGAGTATTTGATTACTTGGGAGTTGACTGAAGGTGGGCTTAAGGGACATCTTGTCACTGACTCTACATCTGTCACTCTTAGTTTGTGGCCTGATACCACCTACCAAATCCAGGTAAAAAAACTAACTCTTTTTTTCAACTCTTCCATTTTGCCCTTCGCCGTTAATGGAAGAGAGTAATTTGCATAATACCGTTTACTAATTATTCTCTGCGTAGGTTCAAGAATTCCATCAAAATTTGGATTCCGACGGTGAGCAGCCCGCGGAAAACTCCTTCCCCTCATTGAAAAGTCTCCCCATAATTGTTGACACAACCAGTGCATCATTCCCATCCGGTAGCGCTGCCTCCCTCTCCAGCCATACTGAGGACGGGGACAACTCCTACACCAACGAGGATGAGGAGTATCCATCAGAACAAAGCGGAAATAAAACGGAAGAGGATGAGATCAAACCAACTCATGAATCCTTTATGAGCCTCTTCTCCAACCCGAATTCCGTCCTAAGCATTGCACTCATTTCTACCATGCTGGTGCTCATCATTCTAACGGTCGCTGCTTTCGCATGGATTCGCATACGAATGGCTTGCTCTTCCTCGTCATCATCCTTCGACGTTTTCTCCGAGGAAGAAGTTGGCTGCTTCTCAAACTGTTTCAATCATTCAAGGAGAGAACCGCAACTTCTCCTCTCACAGGATGATCTGTCTGTGGACTCCCCCTCCAAAATAAAAACAATGTTTATAGCCAAGGGTCCCTCATTTACCTTGGGCAGGGGGCAATACAAACTGGGAGGTAAGAGTCTTCTCCATTTTTTATTACCTTAGATTGATTCAGATACATATCCTTTCATTTGGACTGCTCCATACATATACATGGCTTGTTAGAGTTTTGTTGGCCGACGATGGGAAGATCGTGAGATGATTTGGTTCTAGTATTTTTTTCAAGACGTGTCATGTAAAAATGCGTGCGTTGTGTAGAGTCCTATCACACATTTAGATCCTTTCTAGTGATCCATTAATTGGCCCAATAATTATTCAGCATTGCGTGGTGGAAGGAACTCCTCCTCATTTGCATGCAATTACATGAGCGTACGTATTCTACTTTACCACCTTGCATCTCCGGTGGCAGCGGTGGGGCGTTTGATAGGCTATACATTTTTATGGCTTTTTTCATTTTACCATCCTCATGTCCAGCAGCGGATTTCAACGTGGGAAATCCTGCTATAGCCACTTCCTCTCTGAGACTAAACCATCCCATAAAAGTTGGTAGTAAAAACATGGCCGATCGTGAGTGAGTGTCGAGTCAAGTATGAGTTGAGAATGGGATTGGGAAATAAAAGAATAATGGAGAAATGGAAATGGAATAATATAATTAAATATTGAAACGTATTCTTCATAATTAGATAATTAGTTATGCATTGTGACCTAGATGGAATGCAGTTGGGATGTGTGATTCACGGAGTCAACAAAAACGAATGCGATTTGTTTCAGTCACTTTTAGTTGAAAGGTTTAATGGAAAATACATGTTTCCGCCGGAATTGAAAAGGATATTAAAAATTTAAAATATGAATTCAGAATATTTTCAAAGTGACGAACGGCTGCTGGAAACTCGTAGTATTAATTTCCACGAAAGAATTTCCCATTCCATTTGAACTCCAACAAGGCATCTGGGGTCATTTTAGCAGGCTTCTTTTCAAGTTATTGTATAATTTTGTTTTTGTAGCAGTTGCAGGGATGCCAATACATTTCACCTCATTCATATTTATAGTTTCAGTCCAATTTATTTGTTTGCTTTTGTTCCGTGCACACAGCCCATTAGTCTTTTTTCGCCTTTTCATCAACTGAAATCTTCACATTCCTACTTTTAGGTAGCCGCGATGAGACCTGCATTGAATTAGAAATGCGGAGGAAAAGCAAAGACTGACTTCTAATGGCCATCTTAAGTAGCATTTTAGCAGCAGTGCTCGGCATAATAAGCACAAGCATGTCCATAAATTTCAGAGATATGACATAATGCAAGATATTTATTCGACTAATTAATTTTCTTCATTATCATCATATATTTTTTCTTCCTTTTTCTTCTGCTCTTAGGTCAAGCAAAGCAGTCGGGAGTGGACGCGCCAGTAATGCCAGTGGCTGTGATCAGTTCAAGCTCATCAATATCAAGTGGAGGAACAACTGGCCCAGCTCCATCATCTCCTTTCCATTATTATTCTTATAAGGATGGACTGCTGTTGCCCTCCTTCTTGGCTTCTTCTTCCAGAGTCGAAGCTCCTTCGGTTGGAGAAAAGTTGATAAATGCAAGTGAGCAGGGTTGTACATCACCATCCTTCTGTTGGCTCCCTAATTCCAGCTCCGGTGCTACAAATAACACAGCAGAAGCAACTTTAATCTCGTCTCCAGTCACGACTCATGACGTCATGGGGAGGAGAACATGAAGTCCATAGAGGACTGGACCAGACCAGCGACCATAGTCCATAGTCAGCAGCTTCAGCTTCCTATTTTAACCAGCAGTAGCTGAAGTCGTGCTCAAGTCATCATACAAAATACTACCGAACCAGAACCAGGCTACGCTTCAAGACTGATTTTATTATAGAGTTGATCCTACAGTTTATGTTTACATGAAGAGATATCCTAAATTATCGATAAGGAGGACGATTATCATCATTGTTTACCAGTGAAAACTTGTGGGGCAAAGAATGTTAAATTGTTAAAACGAAATAAATAACATGAGTTTATTTACTACTACATAATTTGTATATGTCTGCTCAAGTTGAAACTTATTCCGGCTCATTAAATCTCACATTGCCCCACATCAAGTATGATTTCATTTTCCTTTCTTTCAAACAAACAAAGTTTTTCTCTCAAATAAAATTATGCATCAAGGGATACTTCTACATCGTCAGTCGGAGGAATAGGATTTCGTTCTGGCACCAAGATATAAACGATTAGCTTTTTTTTACAATAGTTTGATACTATACTAACTAACCAGGTGCGCCCAACTGTGTGATGGCTCCTCAATCATCCCATATCTAGATCACACTTTCAATATCAGTTTTCTTCGTATGGATTGCGTTATGTTGCCGGAGTCAATTGTCTCACTGGACTTGATATCTAAATTAGTTTAAAAGCAACATTACTCGCTTTGTATTATACTGTAAACTTTTACTTTCAACTTTGCAATGTATGTATGTGCAATTAGATAGCTACATAATTTATCAACCATTTTTTATCAACTTCTATTATGACTCCAGTTCAAAAAGCTGTTCACTAACGGTCACGAAGTTTCGAGTTCCCACAATTCAGTGTCTCCGTTCTGTTATTTTCGTAGCATTTACACATGATAGGAGCACAAATAGTCATTTTTCATTACTGTAACACTCTCTATTCCGCTACAATGTCAAACCATGAAAATTGTAATACGTACTTGCATTTTCCACCAAACATTGTCTGGAATGTGAACCGCTGAACGGCTGAGCCACACATGTCAGAAAAAATCCTTTTAAGTTTCAGGAGTCAGCCGTGCCGTAGCGGTGAAGCTTTAGAGTTCTCCCTAAAACGAGTAATATATTTTGCATGAAATGAGACTGAAAGTTCATGAAATGCGTGAAGTAAAAAAGAAGAACTGAACCAAGAATCTAGGCATACCATACCGAATTGCAAATTTGCCGCTTTCACTTTACACACTATCAATGAGTTTAGCTTTGAAACGAGGAATTCAGAATTCTGCTACATTTATAAATAACTTCTAAAAGGGCTTTAAAAGGCTGGAATGTTTGCTTTGAACTCAAGCTAGCATTTAAAATCGAAGTACATACCAATTTGGATTGGAGCTACTATCTGCATGCATTCCTCCTAGGTACCAATGTAGACGTCTAATCGGAAAAATATGAAAGAAATGGAATGTCGGTGCAATATGCTAGATTCGTGTTACTACTCATTACTCATGTCAAAATATTTTCTTTGAAATTGATACGCTATTGGAACAAAACAATGCAATATGCAGTCATCCGTTAAAAACAAGCAGTTATGCTATTTCTCATATGAGGTACTTCCCTTTCCAAAAATATCAAGTTTTAGGTACATCCTCCAATTCCTGGAATAATCTGAAAACTTCCATTTGATTCAAACAAAGCCGCATAATGCTGAAATTGCTCGCGTTTATTCATAACTGCCACATATCATCCTTCAAAATATTAGTTTAAAACATAAATAAACAAGTAAATCGCGCCGCGCTCCTTTTATCTTGTTAAACAATGTTCATTTGTATAATCAACATTTTGAAGTACCTAACTTTCCCTGCAACATACGTTTATCAAATCACTTTTGCTACCAATTAAAATTTGAGCTTGTTTATTTAACATTATTTACGTAGCTGTTATTCTCACAATGGCAGTCATGTAATATTTTTAACTGTTTTTTAACTATTCGAAACCAACATTGTTAGTATAATTCACTCTTACATTCGAAAAGCATCCGCAAAAAGTCTTCCAAGTTTGTACCTCTTCTTCAAATAAAATCAATGTTTAAATCAGCCTTTCCAGCATGCCACTATACAACCTACGTGATTAAAGTCAGGAGAAGTGTTAAAAATGGAAATCCTTTTTATCCAGCCAATCATCACCATTTTCATTCTCATCATCATCACCCTCTCTAAACTCCATAAATTACCTCCCTCGTGCTTCCGTCTCGCACTCGTACTCCTGATTTTTAGCACTTTTTTTTTACCAAAGTCGTCACCACCAAAACAGAAAGCTCCATAAATTAGAATAGACAGTGACAACTTTTTCTAGCATGAAGGGAAAAAGAATGTGCTTCACCTCCAGAATACAAATCGCTCTTTAATGCATTCCCACAAAAAACTGCACTGAACATTGCATTTTACATTACACACTCTCACATCGCATTCTTCCCAACATCATCCAGGAAAAAAACCAAACGGGCTAATCAGCGTGATTTACTCCTTTCCATGAAATATATCTTTCCTTTTCTGAACAAGCCATGTTTTCTAGACATTTTTCTGGAAATCCTCATCCTCTTCCCACTTTAAAAAATATTGGCTGCCGATCCACACCGATGATAACAAGCTTTATGTATTCTTTCTTGGCTAAATAGCAAGTTTTTGGGAAGAGGAAAAATTGATCCGATCTGACAATAGCGTTGGGGAAAACAATGGGGATTTTATACAGGAACAACTTTCTTCCTCATTCATGCATCCATCAGGCGGGACAAACCCTTTTTCCTTCCACTTCCCTTTTCCTCTCCTCCTAAATAAAGCTCCACAACTCCCAAATACAGCGACCGGGATGGCTTTGTAAGGAAGAAGAGGTGACAATTGCACGAGACACCTTTTCTTCAATTTTTCCATAGCTTTTAGAATGACAATGAGTCATGTCATACGAGACTATATGAGTAGGAGGACAAAGACAAAGACTGCTGGCTGACTATGAGACAAGCAAACATTTTAACATGCATCCCACCTCATTTAAATCCAACGAAGGAATGAATGGAAAAAGCAAACAATGGGAGCTCTTAAGAATGGAAGAAAGTTCCAGCAAAAGCAACACCATATCTACTACAACTATCAGCACCATCACAAAGAAACCCTTTAACAATGCTTTTATGCATATTCAAATGAATGAAATGCCAAATGTGCTTTTAAACTGCAGTTAAATTCCCTAATATGGATATCCATTTACATTCTTTCTCTAATTCTATGAGGGACAAACAGGTCTGTTTTTCATCGCACAGCAGCATAAATAAGCTTATAATGCGCCATTATTTTTGGCCAAGTATGGAATTTCAAAAGGGTTTGTAGAGGAAATGCTATGCTGTTGCAGCCACGGTTTGGCAAAAAGGAAGAAAACATAAGAAGGAAAATAAATATTTTAAACAAACTTCTCCAATTACGACAAATGCATTGCAATATTGTAACAGTAGCTGCTGCTGCTGTAGTAGAAACAGACCTCCTTTTCTCTTCGATATCATTCAATTTCGTAACAATGTTATTTGCCTATTATGACCTGACAGTAATTGCGACCATTTGGAGTCGTATAAGCGTGAGTGGTTCTTTGTCACTTTTCTCGTCTGTCTCTGAATTTGAATCCAGTGAATATGTTACAGGATAACCTTGTATTTCCTAAACCATGGCTTAAGTTACAAAATTATATAAAAAAAGCTGAACAGAAAGCTCTAAAATATCGGCAGCCTCCACCATTATTTCAAAGTTTCATGTTATGCCGTATTTCAAGCACGTCTCCAAACCATCTTCTCCGGGGTCTCCAGTGACCACTACAACTTTTCACTGATTTTTATCTAGGCCAATTTCTGTCTCTCGGTGAGAAACGCAAACGGCAATGGCAGAGAATAAGGTTTGATGTAGTCTTCTACAAATGATCGTAATGGGCAGGAGGAATGATACAGATTCGAGATAAGATAGATCTACCTCACTCACATTACATTACTCCGAAAATCCAGGATGGATGCTGGATCCAGTCACAGTCGCAATATCCCAATTGAAACTGGAGAAGAGAAATGGAAGGATTCACTTTTTATTGTGTCATTTTATTTCCTTTTCACGTCCCAGAAAACGCTCCGTTTCGCGCTGTCTCCTCTCACTCAACTACTTGTCTTTTTTATTTCTGTCGTGTGAGATGAGATGTTCATTTTTTTCAACTCGAAAACTAAAAGTAAGAAAAACAAGACATTTGATCCAATCCATTCAACAATTTTGAGTAAGGGAAGAAAAGCGAAAGAAACAACTTTATGATACTTGTAAGTTGTAACGTCACAGCCGTCTTGTACAACTGCCACAAGGAAATGGTAGGTGCAATTCAATCTCCTTATTTATTTACTTTTTTCTCTCAACCTTTCTTATATTGCATTTTTCGCTTTGGATTCTTATCACGCAGTTCCATAAATATCATTTCTGTTGTGTTTTTTTCCCTCTTTTCCTTTCTATCATGGGATGAAATTGAGATTGGATCTGCTGATATTTGAAGGGAAAAGATGAAGATACAAATCTGGGACTGTCAATCAATACAAATGTGAGTTTGGATTGTTACAGAGAGTATTAGAAGTATTGAGTAAGTGTCTACTTTTATTGTTTGTCTTTTTTCGTAAAGTGGGAACATTCATTGAAAGTGGAAGATTTTGGAAGAAGGAAAAATGGATAATGATGATATGATCTCTTGTTTAAGGCAAGGCTAGAACTAGGATTATGTAATGGAGGATCTTGTTTTTTTTGCAGGTCATACACCAAATCAATATCAATGACGCGTAATGAATTTGTACTGTGTAGTGGTGAGGTAGCGAGATACGATGCGGTCTCTTGTCCTTGATGGTAGATCGTTTGGATGGATGGGATGAGAATCAATACTGCTTATCGTTAGATTTTGGATTTAGATGGGAAATTGTGTAATGATGCATGGAGCCGCATCCGATGGCTGATAAGCCTCTTGTTTTACCGATATAACAACCAGCTTGTATATGGAAAAGAGAAACCTTTTGAGGTATCTATGAAGAGGAACTGCATTTTTAACATTTAATTGCTGACCTCAAAAAACAAAAAAAAACAGTTGCAATGGAGGTGGATGTAAACTAAAAAAAAAGTAACAATCCAATCTTCTGAAACAGCCATGTGATAACTTATTTATGGGGCAATGGCAATGAGGACGTGTTCCTGTTCCAGCCTGATTGCTTTGTAGCGAATTACCTATTTTCATTTCTTCCTCCAGAACAATGTAAAAAGGCTAAGGACAGCTAATCAGCTTTGCAAAAGCTGCACCAGAAAGGATCATCTAACCACCAAAAAGCAAGGAAGGTATTTGGACTGGCTTGCGAAATTAAATCAATGAATTGGGGCATCCCTTCTGATCTGATCATTGAGCAGAGTAGTTTTCGGGCCACCAACGACCAGACTGCGCTTCTATCTGCACTTACTATGTAGCCTTACTTACTATGTTAAGTATGAGTACAAATACCAACTCAATTCCTTCCTACCTTTCGCTAATTGAGCCAATAATTACAGAGCCTTGCCATTCTTCAAAGGGAGTAACTCCTCCTCATTTACATACAATTAAATTAGCCCCCTTTCTAAAAGCATAAGTCAGGAAGATATGTAGAATACCACTTGATTGGCCTGCCTTGCTTCCCTAGGCAGACACGTAAAGCTTTTGCCAGTTTACTATTGCTCCTCGATTTTATGACTTTTTTTATGCTCAACGTGGGAAATCTCCCCTTCTAATAGAGTATTCGATGAGGATGCCCTTGTGTTCTTAAAAGCTCACTAATTAGCTTCAGCACATATGTTATCTTTTGCGGTTTTGCATTCTTTTTCTTTCCTTTTGAACTGAGAGCTAATTACGAAAAAACAGAATGTGTACATATCTTTTAGTTGTAGCTTTGTAGATTATCGCTATGAAGAAAACGTCACATTATTAACTTTAGCTGGGCAATTATACATTTTATTCCCCTCACGATTGCATTGTTGTGGTCGGTCAAAATGAGCGGACTGGGTTATCAATCAAAGTCTGAGAGAAACCGCAAAAACCTAACCTGACACCAAACTATTTTTCACAGTCTAACTTTTAAGAACATCCAAGCTCCGTCCCCTTTCATTTTTCTGCCATGCGATAATATTTCTGCAACTTTTATTAGAGTCCATTCATCATTTTCGGAAGACCGACCGGTATTGGATCCTCCTGTCATAAAACTTTGTACAACCAAGACATGTCATAATTGCAGAGCTGGAGCGAGCCAACGTATACCTATCCACTTACCATATTGAACATAAGAGCAGAACTGGAGGAGAAGGTGCCACCACATGGTGAGTCTGTTTAATCTAAGAATTAGCGGAGCACTCCAGGATTCAAATTTCAAACAAGCATAAATATTATATGATACCTTCTTGTTGGCTAACTTATAAGGATTCTTCTTGCTTTCTGAATTGAAGGATGAACAGTTTGAGATATGATTATGCCATATCATAATCATCATGATCATAAAGGAAAATATACTCCATCCAAGCTCATGAATAAATGGATGAGAATTGAAAAGAAGATGAGACTAAAGACGATAGAGAGAGAGAGAGAGAGAGAGATATTATTAAGAATCTTTATCTTTTTTACTTTGTATTCCCATTTGAAAAGCTCATTTCTAAGCCTCAATGAATAAATAAAAGAGAGAGAAAGGAGAATTTAAACATGAACATAAGCACGGATATGATACGTTGATGGAGGAATTGTTCAATGGATAATGCCTTCAAATTCAAAACAAACAACGTGGTCTTATCATTTCTTCATTTTCTATTATGAAAGGGGTAAAAATGGATTCACAAAGGAAACAAGTACAAAGCCCATGCATAATGCTGCTGCTCCGCTCCAGCTTTGGTATACGAGTTCATAAATAAGTAAGACTGGCTGCTTGACCGGTTCAAATGATTTAATGGAATTGGGGAGAGGAAAATGTGGAAAGGGAAAAGAGTTTCTTCCACTCAAAATAACGGCCTGGTTTGGCTCTATATGCTCGAGTGGGAGAGGAGCAGCTCCGGACTGGAGAAGCACAAAAGAGGTACTTTAATAATAAATCCAATTTTTATTTTATGAAGATGAGAACCAAATCATATCATCACATATATTTTTGAAGGAGATATAATAGAAATGATGATATGTATGAAGATAATATGATGATGGTGAAGAGGAAAGGGAGATGAAAGAAACGGAGCATTTCATATTTTTTTCTCAGTGTTGTTTGATGAAAATAGGAAAAGTAAATAACTTGGGGCGAATAATCTACTGTACAATAAAAGTATTGGGATGGGTGGAAGAAAGAAGGGGCACAAGAGAAAAGAGGTCGTAGCTGTATCAGTAATGCTTGATGATGAGTCATATCATAAGAATGGGAGCGTGTAATAATATTGCTTATTCATTTAGTTAGAGGTCTTTGGCATGAGCATGAACACGTAAGAACCTTATTGAAGTATGAATTATTTCTAACAGAATTCCTGGACCTGGATAGCTATTTTTTACCTTTTATCTTCCCTGGTCCAGTTGGGCCTCATCGTTGGTCTAATAAAAGTCACAGTAAAACATCAAGCCTGGTTTCTTGCCATTATACGAGCCCGGTCCGTTCTTCCATTTACGCGTTTTTGGAGAATGTTTCGGACTCTGGATGCTGAAATGAAAAATGAAGATGGCGAATGCTGATTAGTATGATGGTTCATGTCCGTATTCCATGTGCTAAGTTTCTGGAACCGAGGAAAGGCTTGGTGGAATGCGAATAATGAGTTATCGTTTTCTCGTTTTCATCCTTCCCATTTCGCAGTGAAGGTAAGAGCATAATATTTGCTGTGGCTAATGAAGTCATGTCATGTCTTTGATCTAGTTCCTAGGCTCGGCCATAAATTTTCGGAATGACAGTAAACACAGAAGATATA
>JAQGAI010000936.1:0-16766 GCA_034696905.1 Lepidocyrtus violaceus | reverse complement strand
CTCACTATATCTACCAGCATAAGTTCGTCGAACGTTGTTGCTACCGACCTAACTACCAAAACCAAGCCCACTGCCCTCCAACATGATACTCATAATAGTCTCTGGAAAATAACATTACATATTTCAAAGAATTGAATACAGTTTACGGTAGATTTGAAGCAAGAATTGAATAGTTTACGGTAGATTTGAAGCAAGAATTGAATACAGTTTACGGTAGATTTGAAGCAAGAATTGAATACAGTTTACGGTAGATTTGAATTGAAGCAAGAATTGAATACAACGGTAGATTTGAAGCAAGAATGAACTTAAACTTACTGTTTTAGATTGGGATCATAGTAGTGCATGATTTGACCACGAGCAAGTTGAAAGATCATCAAGTACCAAAATAATACTGAATACAGAATGAAGGCCATAGTTGCGTAAAACATCGGCACAGAGAATAATTTGTAGGAATACTCATATTTGAGAATTCGTTTGGGTGCGATAGGATCTCTTATCGACTTCACTTTTAACGGACAATTGCCCAACAATCGCATGGTCTTCATGACGCGATGCAATATAATGGTTATGTCTTCTGTTTCCCCACTCATGTTTAGAAAATTAAAACGTCCCTTGTTCAAGTCTGTACTAAAATAATTTGCTTGGGTCATTTAAAAAATTCGTGTAAAATGCCAGTCAATTTGAAGAAATGCTAGTGAACGACTAACTGAACTGAAGCCATTTTCTACAGACCATCATTTCATTTAGTTAGGAATGCATCAGATCAGATTCAAATAAGATTATAACATACAACATGATGACAAATATGACACCTAAGTTGATGTAAGATAGCAATTATTTCATTATGCAAATAAGTTAATTAAATGTGGATTCTTAGTAATTAGCAGTAATAGCTCTGTAAACATAGTATTTGTACTTGCTCATTACCAATTTCTACTTGAACTTGCTCTCGACAACTTCGACTTTCTCCAAAAACAAAAATATATAATGCGTGGGGCGCTGTGAAGAACTTTTTCTATTGAAATGATTACTGAACGAGTTCGACTAGCGAATAATATGCAAACTACTTTCACTGATCTATTATTGTTTAGAAGGCACGTAGGACATATTTTGCAGGTTTCTTTCACACGAAACCTTAAAAACCGATTTTTAGCATTTTTTCTTCTTTTTCTAAAACGTTGGCATTTTCCACTGCTCCTAGTGTGGGGTCCGCTGCCACCCAGCGATCTCCCACCGTATTTTTTCCTTTTTGCCGTTCCACGCTGATGACTTCAAGTCTTCTTCTTTTTCAAGTTCCATTTCCATTGCCCAAATTCATATTACGTCAGTTTGTACAGCTAGAACAGAACTCACGCTCAGATCAGATCTCTCTACTGCGAACTAAATGCGGAAAGGTACATAATATGCATATAAATAGCAATAGATATAAAAGGCACATGTCTATAGAACAAAGCAAACGTATAGCAACCGTAACATGACTTGGTATATAGAAGAGAAATACATAACAGCAGAAAAGTCGGATGACTACAACTCGGCTATATATAATACAGGGAAGTAACGTAGATTGTGCCTATTTCTTTTGTGTGAGATTGGATGATACATAAACAGGGATTTTTTTTGTACTTATTGTGCCAGCCACCCGTGAAATATGTGCTGCTGAACAACTGATGATGAGAGAAGGAGTGAATGATTCCTCAAAAATTTAAATAGTGTTTACGTGTGCCTGAGCAGATCAAAGTGGCGAGGAACAAAATAAACACGTAATCAGTTTTATTTTACAAAGAGCAAAGAAGAGTAGAAAACGGGAGGGGAAAGCATAAAGGAAAGGAGTGTCGAGGTAAGTGGGATATATAATTGTAAAAGTAGTGATATTTTTTACCACATAAATGTAGTCATTTGAAACATTTCAGTCTGGTTGACCCCATTAATGAATTAGTGCTCTTGTTTTGAAGGAGGGAAAAAATAGAGTGAGGTTGTATTATATATTATGGCATGGCGGTAGAGATAAGAAAGATGGTGGTTGGGATAAGGAAAATTGCGACAGGACACAGGAAGTTGATAGTTTGGGAGGAGTAAAAGTATTTGGGAGATTCGCGATTCATTGCTAATCAGGTGAATATAAAATTGTAGCTAGCCATGTTTACATAGATAATCATAATCATGTGATTGATTGCATCATTTATCACCACCTACCACTGCACTCTGAATAGATTTGGTGTGTATCCCCATTCAAGTAACAATTTGATTTGTATGCTCCAGACTATAAACCAGCTGGGTGCTGCATGCTGATTGGGCGTGATTCATTCAGCAGCGTTTATCTTTAATGATGACTATAAGGTGACTAATGAGATGTGAGAGAAGTGGCCGGCTGATGCATGGCCACTCACTTGCACTGGCATGCTAGCGTTTTGTCAATCAGTCACGTCTTTTTCTCGTTGATTGATAAGTGCAAAGTGGTATGATCGATAAATAATCCATTTTAACTTTTACACTTTATAGGCAACTTGGATTTGGCTGAGGAGTGGAACCGGTACTTCTTGTCACCTTTCATCTTCAGTTGTGTTACCATTATGCAGTGAGTGAAGCAGGTGCTGTTTGATAACCGACGGACGTATACCATACCAACCAGCAAACCAAAACCTCAGATCCTCGAATCGGGCTTTATCGAAGAACACAGAAGGGTTGTGGATTCCGGGTTGGGGGGAGGGAACGACTGGCTTCAAGGATGGATTCTGGGTTCCAAACCGCTCAAGGTTCTCCACAGGAAGGACACCCTGAATGCTTTTTTGATGCTCAGGACAACTGCGATTTTAATGGGGGAAGGGAAGAGGGATTAACCAACGGAAAGTTGAATGGAGAAAAATCTGCAGATTCGAGTGTCTCATCGGTTAAATTTACTATTGGGATTGGGGATGGTGATGGGATTTCCAGTAGCCCCCATAAGCAGTCGTCTGCTGGAAGGAGGGTGGAACCGAGATCTAAATTCCAAGAGGGTAGAATGGACGACGACATTTCACAGCTCTTTTTGAAGCGTGCTCAGATAGGTGCGGCCAGGAAGGCTACAATGGAACCGAAAAGTATTCAAGCTTGTCTAGAGATTTATCAGCGAGAGGGAGGGGCAGAGTCTTTGACCGATGAGGAGATAATTATGTTGGTGAAGGAGAAACATATCGCTGCCTATCAGTTGGAGAAAGCTGTTGGAAATATGGAGAGAGGAGTTAGTATAAGGTAGGTATTAATTACATACTTGCAATTTGCAATATACATAGAATATTTTCAGGCAATGGAAACATTTATTTTAAACTTTTTTGTTCTTAGACGAAAAATGGTAGGAAATTCACTCGGCCCCAACCAATCATTTGATGGTCTTCCGTTCGAGAAATTCGATTACGAGAAAGTATTCGGCGCTTGTTGTGAGAATGTGATCGGTTACGTCCCTGTGCCAGTGGGGGTGGCTGGGCCACTCAAATTAGATGATCAATTTTACCATATCCCAATGGCTACCACGGAAGGCTGCCTTGTCGCAAGCACAAACAGAGGCTGTCGAGCCCTGTCGGATACCGGCATTACAAGCAGGGTGGTAGGAGATGGTATGACGCGTGGTCCTGTCGTTAGATTCCCAAATGCCGTTAGAGCAAGCCAGGCAAAGATTTGGTTGCAGGAGCGACAACATTTTGAAATACTTAAGCAGAGCTTTGATAAAACGAGTAGATTTGCCAGACTAGAGAAGCTGCAGAGCCAGGTAAAAAATGCATAATATACATATGGATGAATAGAAAACGCAAAGTTGTTCTCCTTGTAGTTATAAATGACTTAATAATTTTTTTATGTGTAGATCGCTGGAAGATATCTCTTCATTCGGTTTGTGGCAACAACTGGAGACGCTATGGGCATGAACATGGTTTCAAAGGGAACAGAGGCTGCACTTAATACGCTTCAGGAAACATTTCAAGACATGGAGATCCTTTCTCTCAGCGGCAACTTCTGTTCAGATAAGAAATCAGCGTCAGTAAACTGGATTGAAGGCAGAGGGAAGTCTGTGGTGGCAGAAGCGATAGTGCCAAGCAACACCGTGAAAAAGGTTTTGAAAACGACGGTTTCCGCTTTGGTCGAACTGAACATAGCCAAGAACTTGGTTGGATCTGCCATTGCGGGCTCCATTGGAGGCTTTAATGCACATGCGGCAAATGTTGTAACTGCAATATTTATTGCAACTGGGCAGGTATGTATAACAGAACTCAACTCTATAATTTATCTAAGTTTATAAGGACCTCTCTTGAAACTCTTAGTTCGTGTTTTTGAACCAACTTCGAATTAAATTCTATTTTTTAGGATCCCGCACAAAATATTGTTAGCAGCAATTGCATCACTCTGATGGAGCCTTATGGAGAGAACGGAGAAGACTTGTACATGTCCTGCTCCATGCCTTCAATCGAAGTTGGAACTGTAGGAGGAGGCACAATGCTTCCAGCCCAGTCCTCCTGCTTGGAAATGATGGGCGTTTGTGGCTCAACGGGAAAGCCAGGCGAGAACTCCAGTCTACTTGCAAGAATAATTTGTGGGACGGTGCTAGCAGGAGAGTTATCGCTGATGGCTGCGCTTTCGGCGGGTCATTTGGTTAGATCCCACTTGAAACATAACAGATCCAGCGTTAGTGTAGCGGTCCAGCCGTCTTCCGTATCAGAAGAGGTGAAGATGATTGAACCAACAGCTATACTACCAACATTGCCGCAACAGCCAGTGGATGACGATACGCTAATCACACCACTAGTCAGTAGGAAACATTCGAAAAAGGAACGCTCAGCACTTCCTGTCTCCGCTACCTCTGCTGCGGCTAGTTCTTCCAGTTCCAGGACTGGCATTAACATTAAGTTGACAAAGTCCTCTGGAAGTTCGAAGGGGAGGAACTCACCTTCAGACGCAGTAGTGGAAATGGATATACTTGGCTTCCCCACTGAATGCAAACAGTCGTGAAGCTGTAGTATTATTAGAGTTAAAACAGTTAAGCAGACACTAATAATAATTTTGAGAATTGATAAGCATAATGTAAAGTTCCCTTGTACTTACTCGTAGCTCCAAATGTACTTAGATTACTTTTCTGAGTATAACTAAATGTTTGTCAGTTTGGGAAACTTAAAACCCCTCATCAAAGAGCAACCAAAAGACAGTATAAAAATGAATGCAAATTTATTTTCACTTTTAAAGGTTACGAATCAGTGCAATGAAGCAATTCATTTTTAGAACTTTTTGGGATGTCCTCATGATATGCAATGGGAAATATGTATAGGAATCAGAACATTTGAATGCAAGTACAGAGATATTTCATGTATATTTATACCATTACCCAGCGTCAATGCAATGTTCAACTCATTCGATTGTAAGCCAGTCGATGTTTACCGCAGTGAATTTTAGCAATAAGTCTTAATGAGCTTGCTCCCGGGAAAGGTTTAGATGTAATGGTTACATCATTCGGTCAACGTGATTGGTATTATTGGTAGACCTGAATCTTATCTATACTACTAATCAATTAGTCGGATTTTTGCATTTATGGGTATTTGTTTTTAGTAAGAAGGGTTTTGTGCACGAATCAATTTTTGTGCGGGTAGTAGCCAAGTGGTCTTCCATGATTTTATTATAATCGCATAAAGTATCAAAGTGTATTTATATACTTAAATAAAAAATTTGAAGCTTGTATGATAAAGGTAATTTTAAATAGTTGTAATAGTAAATATTTGTAGTACAGCCAGCTGTACTGAAACTCAAGGGGCGTTTTCGGCAATACGTTAATCAGTATGATTGACGATACATGCACCTTGGGTTTGAAACCTTAGGAAGCTTAAGGAAAGATTTTTGCTATCTTAAATGAAATCAATTCTTGTAGAGTTTGTAATGAATTTTTTTAGTAGAAACTAGAAAGAAAATTGTGACTTTCTGTAGAAATATTTATTTTTGTTGAAACTTTTATAGTCCATGTTAGCTGTATGAGCGACAAATGTAATTCCGTAAATGGCGCAGAATAAACAATATCAAAAAGTAAGAAAAAACTTTTTTGGAAAAAAATAATTGTATTCAATTGTATTGGATTTTCATTTATGAATCATTAATTGTATGACATGAACATTTGATTAGATTAAATAAGAACAACTTTTTAAATACTTCGGATTTTTTACACTTCATCATCGGTTTTATTTTGCAATCATTTTATCGATTTAGTTACTTGTCCTGAGTCTAGTCCTCAGTATAGTACAATGTATAACGTAACTAAATATCTCGTCTATAAGTCAGTCACTAGTCCCTACTACGCCCGTTTTTTTGATTTGCTTGCAATAAATTGATCAGTTATTGCAACAGTGTACTACAGACTTACGATTTGTCGATCAGAACCACACGGGTGAAACGTTTTAAATGTCCAAAAATACCGTCCGCTGTCAATATTTTTTTAATCCTTCCTGGCTTTGTGTAGTGGTAGCAGATATATAGTTTCTTTTGCTGAGAATTTTTAATTTGTTGGTGACTTTGATCACAGTAATTCGCGTTTAAACAGATAAGTTCCTTACGTATTAACTTATAAGTAAATTTATCTCACAAAACATGACTCGAATGAGATTTTTTCAATCAGCTTACCTAAGCAGTCTACAAAATGTTGGGTTTGTCTAAGTACTAAATTTTAAAAATTAAACTAAAAATAATTTAGATAATGTAATGATGTTTTAAAGCCATTGTCGAGCACTTTTTCGAACGTTGATCTCCTACATCCTAGCGTAAGGCTTCTAAGCTATAGGCTCATTGCCTTCATCAATTCCGACCATCATTCCTTCCTCCACGTAGGTGCTCTCATGCTTGGCCAAAATCCTTAACAATGGGCGAATATTGAGCCACCACTGCTGGCAGGGAATCCTATGCTTGAAGTCCGTATACAGCTTTAATTCCTGGATTGGGGTGAATCTATATTGTCGCCTAACGATTCCCAGCATAGCGGCCGAGTGAGGTGTGGTGAAGGCCGTTTCGTTAGTCAGTTTGTCGATAAACCATTCCACCGCCTTGGCAGCCATCTTTGTGCCCATGTTCCTGTCGAATGGAGTAGGGGAACCGCCCTGCTGCATGTGACCTAACACGTTGACACGGGTGGTGAAGTATTCCTTCCCCTCCTCGGAGTACAGGTTGGAGATGAAGTCCGTGTTGTAGTTTGCGTTGGCCTTTTCATTTCTGAAATAAAAAAAGTTGCTAATTTTTAAATGTTTCAGATAATGTTTTTATAAGGACAAAATAAAGACTTTTTTGCATGCACTATTACCGAAGGATGAGTCCACGGGAAATTCCCCCCGTCGCCATCTTCGAAGCCATGTGCTTGACATCCATAACCAAGTCATCGATTCCTGCAGGTTCCTCGTAGATATATGCTGCGTCCGCCCCTCCAGCTAATCCAGCAAGCGTTGCCAGATAGCCACAGTAGCCGCCCATTGTCTCCACAATGAATACTCTCCTCTTTGTTCCTTGAGCGGATTGCCGGATGCGGTCACAAATCTCAGTGATTTCATTAAGGGCCGTGTCACATCCCAAAGAGAAGTCGGTTCCAGGCACGTTGTTACTAATTGTGGCCGGGATGCAGAGCAAAGGAATACACAGGCTCTTGAACTTTTCCCGGCCTTCCGCCAGCGTCAACACAGTCTGGAAGGCTTCAAAACCACCGATAACAAGCAGAGCTTGAATGTTGAACTTCTTGATTTGTTCGGAAATCAGCGGCATAGTATCCGGGCACGGAACTGAGCGGTTGGTACCCAGGAAGGCCCCTCCTTGGGATATCCAACCGGTGACGTCAGACCATTTGATTTCCTCGATTTGGCCGGAAATTAGTCCTTGCACCCCGTCGTGAATTCCCAAAACCGTGTCACCTCGGTAAATACAATTACGGACGAAGGAGCGCACTGCAGCGTTCATACCACAGGCAGGGGCACCAACGTGGATAACGCCAAGAGTGAATCCTCCCTAGACAAATGTGCAAAAATTCATCATTTAAATATGCTCATTCTGAAAAGGGGGAAAAATGTCCAGTGTGTGAGTTTGTGATATATATTCTCGCGTGTTTAATGTCTTTCAAAAAAGCATACGTGAAATCGTATGTTAAGTTTTCTAAGATAAAGCAAAATGCCAGACCTACCGATGATCCCCACAGTGAGTCCTGCAGCGTTTAGAAAAGCAATAAAAGTTACAACAGACTAAATTTAAGCATTAGGTATATTATTTTCTCTACAATAATCAATCTTGTAAAACGTATTTAAAATCACGAAGCTAACAAGCGAAAGACGGAAACTTGCAGTTGGCACATCGATCGGAGCAACATCCACAAACAGTTATCTTCAAACAAAATAATTATACCTTTGTCATTTGTCTTGACTGGATGATGATCGGAACCAGATGCATGAAAATAAAGCAAAAATTTAAGAAGGACAGAGTTAACATCAAACCCGAAACACTTTTGATTTGTTCCACAAGAAAATTTGCAATTACGAATTACGACCCAGACATGGCGCATTCGTGGGTATGGTAGTGCGAAGACATTTATATTACATTATTCATATTTTTGCGTCATAAATATAGTACCTAATATATAGTCTACATAAGCAGTAAACAAGTTACAACTCTATTTTCTACTTTGCCAAAAGTAAACAGCATCCACTGGACTGACACACAATAAAACGGTTTACGTGTGGACGTCCAATGATTAAAAAGTGTTTACCAGTCCTCATTCAGTTAAAAGTCATTTGCCATCAGCTCATACGCATATTGCAGTACAGTAAATTATTAACTTACAAGTCCATGGCCTTCTGCGTCAAAAGCCGTCTTTGGAGGTTTGAGTCTGGTCAACATCTTGAAAGTTTCCAGGTTCCGTGTGAAACTCCTATAGAAAAATATCTCGTTAAATTACATCTAATTTATAACAACACTTGTCCGCTTAAATGATTGAATGAGGGTTAGAGACAACCGACCTTCCTCTTAATTGGACAGCCAACTCCCATTGCTTGTCCTGCATGGCTTGTGCCACGGCTTGTGTTTTCTCCACGCATGCCATGAGGGGCACTCTCACGGCTTGATTTCCGTCCAAGGACACTACACAGGCTTCAGACGTTGGTGTGGCATCCATTAAAGCCATCACTGCTTCAGCTCCCATACGACATCCCTGAAATCATGTAAAAAATACATTTTTTAAAGGTAAAAATCAAAATCTGTTGAAGCTGAAATTAAAACCATTTTATTTAAATTACCAAAATTCTGTCAAAAGCGGAAGGACTGCCACCACGTTGCACATGACCCAGTACAGTAATCCTTGTGTCCTGCTGCAAATTGTCAACGACCACTTGACGGATCTGTTCTGCAGTAATAGGCTTCCCATCCCTATCTATAGCTCCTTCTGCAACTATGATGATGTTGAGACGCTGGCCCTGAGCACGCTCCTGTTTAATCAGGATAGGATATAATTGTAAAATTTCACATAACTAATATAGTAGATATAATAAAAAGAAAGCAAAATTCCAGGGAAAAAAGCTTTCAAACTCATTGTCAGTACAGTTAGAGTAAATGCAGTGCAGAACACAAATCTAGGGTTATTCAGGTTACATTTACCCACATTAGGATACGTTTATGTAAATATACTGTACTTTGTTACTCAAAATTAAGAAGAATTCAAAAGCTTTCTATAAAGTTATATTTCTAGAAAGGTTAAAAGGTATTTGCCTGAGCAAGTTTTCGGCAGAGCTTAGCAGGCCAGCCTTTTTCTGCAGGCCATTCAGGAATGAAGACAAAGTCCGCTTCACTCGCCAGTCCACCCACTAAAGCCAAGTACCTACAACAATACGGTTAGTAAGTTAATGGGTAATTTCACCAAACAATTTTGAACTTACAAATTTTAGTACTTGGAAAACTCATGTTCTACCAACAATGGATCATAAAAAATCAGATATATCAGGTTAGATTATACGCGATGGAAAGAGATGTAACTTAAAATTGAAGGAAGAGCTCGAAACGGAACGGCGATATGATATCGTGTCATCACAGTTCTAAGTCCTATAAAACTTTTCTACAAGGTAGTTTTGGTAAACCCACAAAAGCTACTAATCCATTTTTAATTGCATACACAACCCCAATCTATGATCAATTAGGGATCACTGGAAACCATGCAAAAAACCACATAGTAGATCTATCTAATTGTTCTAAAATTCCTAACAGCTCATCATTCACCAATCACGCAGCTTCTCGATTCTTGCCTGCTCAAGTTTATCGCAAAGCCTCTTTTGCCAGTCAACTGGTGGTGGGTCTTCCGGCACAAAAACGTAATCTGCTTCGGACGTCAGTGCGCCAACCACGGCAAGATATCTTTTTCGGAAAAGTAGTTCATTTTTACCAAAACATGGAGATGATTGACAATAAATATTAAATAAATAAATAAAAACTGTTTTAATCAGCCTCATTTTTTCATCCACTTCTGCATATCCCATTTCGCAAATTAACTTCCTTTAAAATATGAGTTTTATTCAGTCACAACGTTACCCGCAATGCCTTCCCATAACTTCCAAAATGAACGTCCTCTGATGGCTGTACGCAGTGGAGGCTATGGCGTCAATGCAGTCAATAATCCTATGTAAAGCTGAGTCAGTACCTGAAAAACAAAAAACCAAGTTGGAATAAAAAATTCATATCTTGCTGGATTACTAGTTATTATCGTGATTGAATGAATTGAAATATTACCAATAGTCATATCCGTCCCACAGAAATCATTATCAATGGAACCCACCATCCCCACGATGTTCAAATGGGCAAATTGTTTTTTCTGCTCGTCCGTGATTCTATCCTGTGCCTTCAACTCGTCTAATAGACTAGGCCATTCTTGTCGAAATAGATTAGCACCGGTGAGAGAACCATCTCCTCCAATGACAACCAAATTGGTGATCCCTTTGTCCAGTAAATTTTTGGCTCCCTTTAGGCGGCCTTCGCGTGTGCGGAAGTCCTTGCATCTGGCGGAGCCGATGACAGTGCCACCCTAAAATTCAAACAGTCAAGTATATTTATATAATCTGCTGGACGGAAACGAAAATCATTTATCATTATTATCCATTTTCATATTCATTTTACTTTATGAATTATGCTGGACACAGAGCCCCAGGAAGCTTCTTCGATATGTTCTCCACCATCGACCAGCCCTTGGTAGCCCTCCCTGATGAAGTGAACTTTGCAGCCAAGGTAAATCCCAACTCTGACAACTGCTCGAACAGCAGCATTCATACCTATACGATTTGTAAAAACATGTTTCGGTTAAAGTTTTACAGTGTCCCTATTTAACGTACTCATACATTTTTTTATATAGCAGCAGTCCGAACCTTGTGAATCTCCTCCGGATGTCAGTACAGCCATGCCCTTTCCCTTGCATGACCCTTGGGTCATGGTTCGCCTCGGGGGCAAATCGTGATGAGACATTTTCCCTTGTGGTCGTATACAACAACACTCCCACTTACTTGATACGCTTTACTCCCAACTTACTAACAATAACACCGAATTCACCCGTGCACAGTAGCGGAGCTGTGGAGTGGGCAGGCGCTTATCCTATATTATGGAGGACCTTAAGCTCCTAAGCTCTCAACAATTATCTTCGCTATCTGTTAACTTTTATGTCAGTTGCCAGCTTCCATCTGTATTTGTATTCCTCCACGCATAAATATAAACTTTTACTCTTGCTGGATTTTTTTCTTTCTCTTAAGTAGCTTGGAGCTCGAATCAAACTCCATCCAGGTTAGACTTCTGGACTGAGAGAACAACTATGAAAGTTCTGATCAGATCATTCATTCGTGATAGGCTACCGTAATAATCATATCATGAATGCACATGCATGCTCACTCGCAATCGTCAGATGAGAGATAAGTGCCTTTGCCTTTCATCAATGTAGTTTCCTCATGGACTCTCACTCTCGTACACAACCATATAAGTAGTATAACCTTGTCTTCTTATAACCAGACTCGGAATATCAATAATAATTTTACCAATATATATCATCTTAAAAAAATATACATCACGAGTCCAACAGCCCGAGCCTGATCCAGCAACAGCAACGTCACGAAAAGCGAACCCATTTACTATTGCAGAAGAAGTCACATATATGAGCCTGCTACATCGTAGTAGTACTTACATCGGAAACTTGAAACTTACTTGGAAAGGAAGATGAAACTTTCCTATTAGCCATGTTCTCACATTACCCCAGACCTTGACACCTTTTACCACCTATGCACATATACTGCGGTATATTCCTATAAGAAATACTATTACACCTTATAAAAATGATCCTGCACTGGCTTCGATTCAGATTGCAGAACTGTTGCAGCATCATCACAATCACAAATTATTGGAATGCTGAATGGTTAAGTAGTTTAAGTGATTAATCATTCAATATGAGGAAGCACATTTCTTCATTAGCTATTTAAAAAGTGAAACCAGGAGTTTAAACGGGGTTCCAAATGTATGATGTTCAGAGAGATCGTCTCGCTTGTCGCAGATGCTCTCTATTTGGCTCTGACAAAGAAGAACAAAGAGAAACCTCATGTGTTGCGATGAATTCAACTAGAGCAATTTTGCATAAAAAATTTGGTTAACAAAAAATACTATGAAGAAATATTATTTATTTTTCATATTTACTCGTGTAAGTATTTTGGCATTAGCTGTTCGTTTGTGAAGAGGGAGATTGTTCATCTGATGGTGTAAGTCTTTCGTAGCGTAGTAGGTCGTATAGTATGTCGAATTTTTGTAGTGATTGATAATTGATATAACATTTAAATTTTACTTGTAGGTAAATGAATTTTGCTTTGAATTTAATTTCCTTTTATTTTTCAAGTGATACGAACGTGATTCCTGCGGAAGCAAAACATCCCCACGTGGAAATGAAAGTTGTTTACCATGCACACTTTTCACATGAATAAAATTAAACTATGACTAAAAACCAGTTACGTAATAGTAATATACTATACTATGTGCATGCAAACGTACATAGGTATGTACTTTCATCATATACATTCCAAGCGGTTGCAGGTACTCTGGAAAGTCGACAACTGTCTTTTTAAAACATTTGAGCCATTGCTACAAGGATCATGCTGAAGTAATATAATACAAGTAAATGATGGTTTATATAACTTTTGTGGATTCACTTTGCTCGCTCTCTTCTCAGAATGTTTTACATGTTAGTTTTTATGTTTATATTCCATTGGATTAGCCAATTTTTTTCTTCTCAGCATTCATTAAGTCTTGAAATTGAAGAAGGACCATCAAGTACGTGGCAACTCCACCAATCAACTATAGAACAAACAATAAACAACAACATAATTATGTATTTACTCATGAGTCATGAGGCAATTAAAAGTAAGTAATTTTATCAAATATACTAATAATTCGAAAGTAATAGAATCACCCATATAGTCAAGCTTGAGTCCAGCGTAATCAAATTCCCAAAAGTAAACCGAATTGGTCTGCATGCCATCACATTTACCAAGAAAGAACGCTAATATGGAAATCAGTTGTATATGATACATAGTTAGCGTTGGTTGGATATATTTTTTTTTGCTTCAGTGGATTTAAACATGGAAAAGCTCACCTCACACTCTATATAAGATGAATAATTCTCCACTTCCATTTTCACTAACAAATTACGAATTTCTTTCTCCTAAAAATGCACACAAAATTTTAAACATTAATTTCTATGTCACATTATATTTCCAAACTTAACAAAAAAAATTCAAGTCCATACCACGGTTGTGATTCGTGTCACTGAAATTGTTTTAAAATGCAGCCTCAGGAGGCTCACAACACAGAAAAATGTCACCGGCCCCAGCACGGTATTCTCGTACGAGGAAATATTGGCCAACATGAAAGCGAATAAAACCCAAGTCAAGAAATTCGTTAACAAAGACGCCATTCCTTCCGGTCCGAGAATAAGGTTCACAGCATCCGCCTGCCTTTTTACTATCCTGCCTATCTTCACCCAATCCCGAATATTTTTCACGTTGACTTGACCATGTGAACTACGACTACGACACTCTATCTCTGTTTTAACCTGAGAAAAAAATAATAATTTTTTTTGTAAAAGTAATTCATGAAAAGGTTGCTCTGGAACTTTGAGTAAGTACTTACCTGGAGCAACATGTTCTCTAAAAGTCTTAGCAAAGTAAAGAACATCGTGTCCTGGCTAAAATTGATCACGACTCCCAGAATAACTGCGATCACAGAAGTCCAAGTGGTAATTCTAGCATCAGCCATACAGACAACTTCGAAATGGTAGAAATTAGCAAGTAAGCACGGAGCGTAGATATAGATGAGCCCCATTACAAGAATTAAAATGAATGCAAAATTAACGAAAAACACAAGCCGTATTGATGCCCTTGCAACAGAAAAGTTGGCCCTTTTCCCGTTGAATGCAACAGTAAACTGGTGGCAAAAAACTGCAATACCGTTTAGGAACTGGTCAACATAGGATGCTCTTATGATAAGAAGGAAAGGGTCAATCCATAGCCATACGTAGTATATGAACATGAAGGCGGACGTAGCCAAAGTCGCGGAGGAGGATTCCAATGACCTGCAAACATATTCGGAGGCAGAAGTTAATGTTGTAGTAATACTTGCACTTGCAAAAACGTCTTGAAGGGTTGTATTTTTATAGCTTACGCTGATTTCACATGCAAATGTTGTGTGATTTTACCAGTTACCACTTGGAATAGAATGATATACCATAAAAATACCGAATACAGTAGAAATGCTATAATTGCATAAATCACTGGGAACGAGAGAAATTTATAGGAATATTCATATTTTAGAACTTTGTGGGGATTTGAAGGACACCGGATCGGTTTTATTGTTAGTGGACAGTTTCCCAATAATTGCATAGTTTTCAGTACGCGATAGAATGAGACAGTTATATCTTCCCCTTCGTCCTGTGGAAATACAAAGTGAAGACCATTTTTATTTTGGTTGGGGTAGATCCATAAAGCCATTTTAGACATTAGTTTTAACAATCTATAACTTTTCTCTCACAAACTGGAAGGAACTATTCTTCAATACTAATAATAAGGGTCAATTCTATGTGAACCATCTCAAGCCTTATATATTGGTTGAAAAAATGAGCTATTTCAATAATTACCTTACTGACAAACTGACAATGAGAGTATTTTCGTAGCACCTCGGTGGTAATTTATTAGAAATAAGTTATCAACAGTTGTTTACACATCTGCTTGTTACGATCAGATAATTAACTTAAGTAAGCAAATTAATTAGCAAAGCTGCTTCAATGATTGTTCCTAGAGATAAACAGGTTTGTACAGAACTCGTCTTTTCAATGGACTATACGCTATATTCACAGTCCTCCATCACTGCTGTGTCATTCAATTATTTATCGATTTCATAATGTTAATTGTCTAAACTATCAAAGTTCGATTTGAAATTTTGTTATATCGGAGGCACCGGTTTCTTTAAACATATATAAGGCACACGGTAGTTGTGTTGTAGTATTTTTGCAAACAGTTTCGAACATCTATCTATAAACAATATAAATCAGTCGACAGCAACGCTCATATTTTTAACCAACTCTGGTCTTCTAGATTAAATTAAAATGTACATTTTGTAAAATGACATGGACATGCCTGCAACTTAAAATTAATTAAATATTGTAATACTTTCGTATTTACATGCATTCGCTTGAATCGGAAAGTGAAAGTATAATACTAAATATGAAATTTATAATTTACACGGACGTCTTGCGATTTGCTTTTGGGTTAGATATATTATTCGGATTCAAATTCGGATTTGTTAGAAAATTTGGACCCTTTCAAGTTGAGATTCTGCTCTGCGGGTGATTGAAAATAGTCATTTCGACCTAGTAAACGTATCTCCCTGGCTAGTTTCTTTGAGTAGAAGAAGAGTACGAGAAAGTAGATGGTGAAGCCGATTACGTCAATTGCTTCGTACATTCTCATCTCCCAGTCGAATCGTTTCCGCGTTGTTTGCGAGGTGCGATAAAATTTTAAGGCTAGGTCTATCATCTTCAGTAGAAAGAGGAGAATAACCGGCCACTTCATTAGATTCAAAGATTCCTGCAAATAAAAAATATCAATAAATGATTACCCATATTAATTAATCAGGTCATGTTGTATAGGAATATATTTTCCTGTTTTTGCAATTGGTGAGTTACCTTTTCTACGCCTTTGAATATCAAGCATCCTAGGGGAAGAAAGCAAGCTCCGACGAGCATCTCCGCGAACGAGATCAGTGTTAAACTACTCTGCTAGGAATAAAATCAGAAAGGTCAAATCGTATTCAAATTATTTAACTTCCGGTTTATTAACAGGAGCAGCTAGAGCTGCCCGTGTTTTCTCAGTCTTGAATGATATTCTCACCTCTGCAGATCTTCCGGAAAAATGGAGGTACAGAAAAACGGTGGACTGCATAAGGAAGACCCCAAATGCCATCGTTGCTACGAACTATTGTCATTGTTCAAAATAGGTATAGTAAATTAGTTACGCAAGTCTTGGAAAGTATGATGTATACATACGCTACAAAAATAAATACCCCATTTTAACTATATTTTAGTAATTTTCTTGATGAGGTAGGTACTTACGATATGTATACTTGAGCCGAAGTACACCGCGGATCGGAGTGAGAAGCAGCATCTGCACTTCATCTTTGTTGAGTTTCGTAATCCGTTACAACGTGATAATTATGTTTGTGAAGAAACTGATGGTAAG
>JAQGAI010000935.1:0-16771 GCA_034696905.1 Lepidocyrtus violaceus | reverse complement strand
CTTTACTCCGTGATCATCATTTGATCATTATAATTTTTCTAGAGAAAAAAATGAAGTGCAAAAAAGAAACAATTTTTAAAAAAAATTCATGAATTTTTTCTCTCTCACTAACTATAACTGTGTGACTGTTGTGAGTGGATTTGAATATCTCTGACTTGGAGTTGGAGGGGGGCGTGATATAGTACAGTTCAGTTTTGTTTCCAAACTCACGAAGAAGTTCCTTCCTTTGGAAAACGCTAAGAGGATTTTACACTTCAAAAGGATGGAAAACTAGTGAAAGAATTCTCTCCTTTTACATAATAATAATAATATTCCTCTCCTCCCTTTTCTCTATTATTATGAGTGTTACTATTATTATTATTATTATTCCTTTGGAAAAAAAAGAAGGGGTTTCTTGTTCTGGGCCAAGCCATCTCTGCCTGCTCTACCTGGAACATTTTCAAGGAGAGAGCCAGAGAGAAAAAAAAAGTTTTTTTCAAGAGTTGAACCTCATTATCTCCCGAAAAAGTATTCCTCCTGTGGAGTTGCTTTTTTTCTTCTCCTCCTTAGCCCAGTTCCACCAGGAATGAATGGAGTAGTTCCCACCAAAAATAAAATAAAATTGGAGGAAAAAGTGGAAAATGCAGTGGCATTTTAAGTAGTATGGGAACGGGAGCAAGCAGTGCACTTAACTTGAAGCTATAGCGGTGCTGGTGGTGGTGCTGGTAGTGGTGACGGTTGAAGTGGTGGGGTGCTCTTGTGCAATATCCTCCAGACCAAAAAAAAATATATAAATATAGCGTGCTTTGAATAAGCATCATCATCATCGTTCCAGTTATATTTTTTCCTCTCCGTGATTTATTTGCAAGGCACGTATAAATTCACAGAAAAAAAGGGGAATTCATGGGAGCAGCCAGAATCATCATCATATATGGCATGGTATAAACCAAGAAAACGGACCGTAACTGGAATAAATCTGGAGATATTCATGGAACCGTCCAGTTTCATCATCATCCTCGTGAAATGATTTCATATTCTATTGTAAGCGGGGTGCTTTCTCTTTTTTTTTCTCCTTTTGATATGATATGAAGCGGTCGATTCGGTATTTTTTTTTCGTGCTTTCATAAAAAAAATGGTTTGGGATCGGGATGGGAAGCTGCTGGGAGAGAAAGTGGCTTCAAGCTGCTAGTTTTAGTGCTAATAATATCCGTTACGGATAAATAGGTGGAAGAGGGGAATGAGTAGGATGGAATGGAAGGGAGTTTTTTTTAACCTTCTTTTCATAATATAAAATAAATAGAGAGAGATATTTTTTGCCCGTGTCGTTGGTTGGTTATCATACGAATGTAATGGGCATATCCTGAGCATATCGTGGCAGTCTTGTTATCGTATAAAAAAATAAAGTGTTTTTTTTGCGGTGGATGTGGAGGAGGCAGTTGAATGAGAGTGACGATGAAATATGGGACTGGGAAGGAGATGACATTTATGGTTTTCCACCCTGGAGCTATACTACCTAGTTAATTGAAGAGAGGGAGGGAAAGGCAGACTGGATGCTTGGTTGGTCGTGATTTCTTTTTTGGATTGTCTGCGGTTTTTCCTCTCTCGGACAGATAAAAAAACAGAGAGCTTATTGTGTTTATGTTATGTTGTGGTATGACTATGACATTAGCTGCTTCTGTTTGCGGTGGTGGTCTTCGGATTTGAAATAATTTGGGAGGTACACATATGAGGCAGGATAATTCGTAGGCTGTTATTTTGTGGTTAGGGATTATGATTTGGAGAGAGGGAGTCAGGGAGGGAGGAGGGAGTCATCATAAAAATATACTCATGATTATTTACCTTCTGGGGGAAATTTGTGGTTGCAATAATTTAACATGGTTGACTGGGAAGTGTTGAGTCAAGTGTGTCCTTCGATGTGACGGACACGGCGGGGAGGGATAATGTATGTTATTAGTAAAAATACCAAGCAGGTGTATGAGATGGATTTTTTTAAAGAGTAAAAAACAGAAATCTCGTCGGAGTTATTGCTGCGTAATAATAATGAATTACGTAAATGCAATGTAACTTGTGCTTTAACTTGGCTCGTCCTTTTTTATGTGATTTTACAGAGGGCTGAGGAGGACACAGCGGCACCGTGAATATTATGCTGGAATCCTCATAAAGAGAGGAAGTTGTGTAATATGTATGATGAATAAATCAGTGCAAGAATGAGCTCCACAGCGTCAACAAGCATGACCACGTCCCCGACCAAGGCCCACCCTGCTGCTATTTTGGCGTCCCCTTCCAGCGGGATCGGGACCACGACGCCGACGACGGGGATGACAATGACGACGACAAGCCATAGCGGTGGCGGGTTGTCTCCGCTGGAGCAGGAGATTTTCGCGTTGAAGGCCCAGTTGGCGGCCGTCTCTGCGGAGAAGAATGTCCTCCAGGAGACTCTGAGAAATGCGCAGGTTTGTACAAAATCATCAGCTTCCTTTGTAGAATAGTTACTTACTTGCAAGAAGAAGTATGGCATGGATCTGAGGGATTGATTATTGTTCTATTTTAAGAGTAGACATTTTCAAGCGTTTTACTTAAGCCAACCTTGATCATTGAATGGTTGGATAATCAAGGAAATTACGGAAGTAACGAATAGATATGCACCGAACTAACTATATATTTTGCATGATTTACTTTTGCAAATAATAATAATACATAATTCATTTACCTAAGTAGGTAGGTACTTAAACTGCCCATGCGAATTCCATAATATGCTGTGCTCATGATATGATTCATGATCATTGCATCAAATGGCTCGTGATAGATGATGTTTTCCTTTTGACCGGTGAAAGTTTAATTTACACATGGCTGATGGAAAAGTTCGCAGAAAAGTTGACTTTATGCATGCATGAAAATTAGCAATGAATCTACGAAGAAAGGAAACTTTGGAACTACGCATTTGGACTTGGATATTGTTATTGAGATACGAATTTTTTATGCTCGTTCGATTTCCCATTTCCGTCCTACTTTTTTTTAGAAATGAAATGGGAATAGTCACAGTTCACAGCGTTCCCAGTCATGGGATGGCTCCCTCCGTGTGCCTTACCAGCATAGCCTTGGCCCCGCTCCCCATATGAACAGAGCCTTTTCCTCCTTTTCGAGTAGGTCCGCAGTTCGTACATGACAGGAATATTTGGACACGTATTGTTTAATGTCATTTGTATATTTTGGAGTGAACATGTCCATGTCCCTTCTCCCTGCCTCTGTGCCTTGGTCTTGGATTGGCAAAATGTTTAGTCTGCCGTCTCCGCATGGGGCATGGCATGGCACATGGATTGACGAAGAAAGTAAAATAGAAAGAAGAAAAAACTACAAACGATCCAGAACAAACTTGAAGTGAGGACAAGTAGCCTTTTATTTATGTGAGGTTGGGAATGGCTTTGCTTACGATGTTGATGTGATATATCCGCGTACCTTGGGCTACCTCCGCAGAAAGAAACTCGACGAGTTTCACTTTTTACTCCACAAAAAACTTTCACTCGTGTCATGTGATTTAGGTGCCTATTTTATGGGAATGGGCCATTCAACTACCTACTTCACTTCGTCTTCAAAATTACATGGCATTGTTCTGTCCGACTTTCTTTCTGTCACTTTCTCTCCTTTTTGTGTCCAAACGAAATCCATCCATTTCCGATGTATGTATATTTTTTATTGTTGGTTTGCTGTTCTAGGAAGTTACAGCGGAGCTGCTAAATTTGCTCTAGAAGTACATTTGTAGTCCTAGTCCAATAGTCCACTTGACGATTGATTGACTGACTGACGACAAGACATAATATTCCATGTCATATCATATCCTTCCCTGGAAGCAATTTCCTTTATTGTTCTTCTGTGTACACTGTCATATATGTCATATGTGATTGCCATAATGCCAGGTCATAAATCCCGACCTACTTCTCCGAATCGACATCAAGCACGTTTTCATTTTATTGGAAAGTGAGAGAAAGGTTGGAGGGGGAAATCGGGTCTTCACTTCCGGGAATTAGTTTATTTTTTTTACCTTATTGGAAGGCAAATAATATTTAGCATAGCCTCTTACGATCCACCTGAAAAGATTGAAAATGAATTTAAAACTCTTTTTTATAAAGAAGGTTTTTTTTTGCATGAGAAGTTTCAGATTTTTATACTGCAGTGGACTTTTAGAGCTGAAGTTTCTTACATTAAAGTCCCCTCCGGTTACACAACAGTCTGTGGAGGTTCCTTCGCTCCTTTGCTGGAGTTGAGTATGGCTAGCAACACATGCGACCTACAAAAACAGTTCATGTTCTTCCAAGGAACCAAGTTACTCGTCTAGGAAAAAAGTTTTTTTTTGAGGAGTCTACGGAGGAGACTCAGACTCCATCGGGTGATCTTTCCAAATACATAAGCTAAGTCACAAGTCTGCTCCAAAAACCTGTGCCTACACTTTTTTGCGGTTTTTATATTTTTACATAAAACTGCAATGTGAATGCAACTTGGACTGGTTTATTCATTTTTCTCATTTTTTTATTACAAAAGGCATTTTGGGCTCCTCCAACATGAATATGAGAAGAGAAGTGTTAGAGGAAAGCTGCTTACTTAAATATGAAAAGCTGTGGTGATGCCGCTCATGATCCTGATCATGATGATCATTCCTAATCCATATTCAAATATAGTTTGGATTTGATATTTGGCTCCGGCACACACGTGCACTTGATCCTCCAAAGTGAAAGTACCCATATAAAATATTATCAAAGTTTACATTGGAATTATGCGGGAGAAATCCCTCCCAACGTATGAGACGAGAGGTTCGGTGAAAGCACAAAAATGTGAATAAGCTGTAAAACATTAATGAGAAACATGATAGGATAAAATGAAAGGAAACTCTAGGCTCGTTTATTATGCCGGTTTTAGTGATATTATTCAGGACGGCTTTCATTTCATATTCCATGATTGGATCCATGTGTATGAGCTTTGAATATGGTGATAGTGGCTAGCTTAGCTTGTTCCTGGAACTGTTAATTTTTGTTATCAATTGTACGTAAGTCTACGACTAACTGTACTTATAGTTATTTCTATTTTAGAGTTTCTATTTTGCAGGAGTTCTTTTTTAGCAGGAGACTAATTTAGTTCATTTATTAGATTACAAAGTGGCGCATGGGACAATTTTGAATGTATGATGATTGACAGATCACTTCTAGAAGATTTTAAATTATGTTAATTGTGAAGACATATTGCTGGTTTCATAAAACTAAATTGTGTCTAAAAATTGGAGTGCCGGCATTCTTTTAGTGAGTCCAGGAGCTTTCTCTCATTTGTCGCCCTTTCCAATCCGTTGTTCATACACATACCGGCTGGCATGAAGGTAGCCGTGCTTGCCGAAAATGTGCCCGCGCCGGAAGACAAACTTCTGCAAGGAAGGTACCATCTCCCACAAGTTAGAATTCTCATAATCAAACTCCCCGAAAGATCGCCGCCACTGAATAGTCTGAGCCTCATCCAAATTAAGGACACATCCCGCAGTACCCGGAAAATACATTGGGTCGGTTTCTAAAAAGTACGTTTCTGGATCCCCCAACTGTTGCTGCATTTTCACAGTCTCAACGATTCCAAGAGGGTGTTCACGGGGAGGATAGTAGAGATTATCATCAAGCTTGATTTTCTCCACTTTAGAGAGGCATCGCAGGAAATTGTACGAGATCTTTCTGTTGCTCGGACTCAGGTACATGTGGCAAATGGTGTCATTTTGAAGGAGTGACGAAATGGGTTCAGATTCTCCAATAAATGGTCCATTGAACATGCATGACAGAATAACCAAGCGCTTCACAGGCAAATGGTTGATGTTCTGGAGGAACTTGTCTACAGGCCAGAAATCCCCTGATGTGATCCAGACCTCCAACTTCTCTAGCGGGGCGTGAAGTCTTCGTAAAGCGTCCATGGAGTTGCTTGCGTCAACTGACTGAATTTTCAGTTCCTTGAGTGAGCTTAGCCTTTCAACGAAATCATCAAGTAGCTGGACGACCTCGTCCCGGATTCCCAAATACTTCAGCTGGTCTGAATACTTATCCATCAGGTAGTGAGGCAGTTTCTTGTAGCCCAGATGGCGGATGCCCAACATCAAGCTTTCTAGTTGGGGGAGAGCCGGAAGCGGATTCTCCTGCATTTTATCGCATCACGGAAGAAGTCTTGATTACCGCTGGTGCCAATCCAATAAAAGAAACATGACCTTATCCTCAATTTTCGAAGTACATCTCTCCATGTCTCCATGTTTATTTACAAGCTATTTTGCTCTTGGCATGGCAGTGGGAAATCTTCCCAGTTCCATCTGAGCTTTAACGCTATGTAGGCTGGTCTTTAATTTCACTTAAAATTATTTTCCCGGTCTCACTCAAGTATCGTTATGTTTATATGTGTAGGACAGGACACTGCTTTGCATTTTTTTAGTCCAAAAGAAACAGGCAAATAACTATATAAAAACCTAGTCCGTTTGAGCGCAGTCATCCAGAACAAAAAAAAACACATAAAATCAAACCGCAGTCATTACAGTTAATGGGAAACTGGGAACTGGACCTGCTTTCACTTTCCCAACAAAAGTGAGTCGCAGAGTTTCCCATCAGCTTTCACATTTCAACTGTATCTGCCCCTGTACCAAGTCTGATAGTAGAAACTCAATAAAGAGCAAAGACAATGGCAACAGCAGCAGCAACTCGCTTGGAACAGGCAAAGTCGGTAACGCGTCAAATCAAATTTCATTGATAAAATGAAACTTGTCGAAACAGAAACAGAAAGGAAATTGTGGGGTAACTAAAAACTTAACTGGCTATACAACAACTGCAACGAACTTCGAAGGGAAAGGACTTGACTCTTGATAGAACACAAAAAATTCAATCGAAACAGTAACTTGATCACAATCATTATTACATTTGATCAATGGAGTCAAAGACTATGCTTGTCTGTGTCTAACAAACGTCTACTTTTACCCACCTGCTTATATCTACGTAAGCAGTTCCACACAATTTGTATGGCCTGTACCTTTCCTTGCAGAGATCAAACACTTCAACATTTCCACTATATTTATGCGGATTGTGGATTTAAAGAAATGTGTAGCCCACATACTTACATTTTAACTCAAAGGCTCAAAGCAAAATATTTTTGCCATTTTTGTTGAAAGAACAAAGGATGCTGTAAGTGAAATAAACAGGAATTCATTCATTCCCAATCCGCATATTTTTCACAGTTGAGAAATTTTCTGCCAGAGTTCTCAGTTTTAATGAAAACTGGCTATAACAATTAAACCAAGAAGCCAATTGTTGTTATATAACATTGTACAAAAAAGAGCGACCAGCACATTAAAGCAAAAGTTATGAAAAACAAAAACCATCCAATTAGCATTTTCCACTGTCCGTTAACAAAATTCCCGCAACTTGTTTCTCCTCTACTAAAATATGCAGATGCAATTAGTTGAATGGTTCAGTGGAGAGCTCCACCAGTGAATGACTCTATTTCTCATAATTAGCTAAAACTGAAAATACTTACGGACTTGGGCGCAGTCCGCGTCGAGTGGAAAAGGAAACTTGTTTTGGACTACCCAACTTAATATCAGGAAACCCTCTTTGATCGTAAGGGAATGAGAAGCTAACTAACTTTTCAAGAAGACTGAAAGGTCTGGTGAAAGACTTTCCCTCCTTCACTAACTAACATCATTCCCAATGAAAAGTTTTCTCTTGCTCGTTTTGATAAATGGCTGACAGGAAGTAAAGAGAAAGAAGTTATGTAAAAAATGCAGGATGCTCTAGTGCACTCCACATCGTTTTCATCCATACTTTTCAAGCAGTTTATGAGTATTGAGGGGGGTACGAAGTTTCCCGTATTTACTCACGCGAGGACTGTAAGAACGCAGTAAAGGTAACTTTTTAAATTAAATTTAGAAGGAAATTTAAGGCAGGAAATAAACAGAACTAGTTATAAGAACGGGGGCAAAACTTTCTCCAGCCATCGTTTCCGCTGTATCCATACATATCCTCCTGGCGTTAATACAATTTGTCAGTCTGTATGTATGGCACATTCATAACTTCATTTACTTCCTTCTCAAGTTCCATTTCTTTGGTGTATCTATCAACTCATGATGGGGTATAAACAGGAAGGATGAGAAAATGACAATGCTCCAGTACAGGAATCCTAATATAATAATTTCTTTCCATTTTCTTATAGGGAATGATATCACATCCGGGTTGGATGGGTTGATTTCATTGTGCAAAGTAGCCTTGGCGGGATCCACTTCCTTCCTAATGCAAACTACTAAATCTGTAGAGAAAAGTGGATAAACAAAAGTCGCCACCTGCACCTGAGCTAATCTTAAAGAAGATCAGTTTTATGGGCTGGGATGGTCATACAACACATTTTTTACCTTAGTTTCATGTAACCCCAAAAGGAACTTTTTTCGTACTGGGAGGAGCGCATATCGAAACAGTTTATAGGCAAAGTTTACTTCAGTTGTAAAATAAGTTTGGGGAACCAGGATTCCCCCTCATTTCATCAGAGCCCAGCCTGGCCCGCGTCCCTTACTGTTGAAGCTAGGTACATAAGTTGCATCAGCAGCTCTATTGAAATCGATTCTTCGATTTCGTCTAGCCTGCCTATTGTTCTCAGAACTTTCTCAGTTTTTATCATGATTTCCTGGACCCTCTGAAGCAACAGCTAAACACACACTTCATAGAAGACATCCCAATCTCATATTATATTCCTCTAAAAAACTTTATCATGCAATAAACTCATCAATATGCATGTGGAATTAACTGGCATGCCACCCGTAATAAAGATAGTAAGGATGGGCTAAAGCAAAAGCCAACTGAATGCAAAAGAGAGGTTTCCAAACTAGGCCATTCCCGTTCCCGTCCCATCAAAAAAAAACTTCGTCAAATACGTAAGGCCTTCTTATGGGTTCTTCAGCTGCCAACGAGTCACTTAAAATTCTCCAGGACACTTCTTCATTTTCACTCATCATTGCAGCTCAGCATTCTATTACGTTTTGGGAACAGCGTCATCAGCAGCATCATCAGTATCACTGCCATTCTCTCCAGTGTAGTAATATATCCCATATCATATCAATATCAATTTTTGATATGAGTATACTTACATAATATATATTTTATATGATGCTGTTAGATAAGTATGGAAGAATTCTCTGGTCCTGATGAATAAGATGAAGATAAATTGAAAGGCATTTCTCACCCTTTCTCTCACCGCACCATCCTTAATTTGAAAAGGAGGAGAAAATGGTCTGGGACTTTCCTTTCTGATGATGATAATGACATGACGAAGGTAAATATCTATCCATGTATTCATTAGGTACGCCCCAGTGGATCCGAACCATTCTCTCTAAAATTGGTTGGAGAATATTATTTGATGACGTTGTTAAAAAACGGGTGTTTGCTATTGCTGAGAAAACCCTGCTAATGGGATGGGACTGTGGGATCTTGGAAAAACTGACGGAGAGAAATCTATAGCCGTTCCGGTTAATTGAAATGTCTTTGGAAGCACATTTTTGTATGCCCGGAAAGTGGCGTTGGCCAACGTTAGAACATTTTCGTAACCTTAAAGGAAGCTCCAATGTTAGCTGAAATGGAAAGGCTTGTTTCATCATGTACTAAAAGTACTACGCTGCTGTTATGATATGAGTGATGTTGATATAACAAGGAAATGAAAATGGTGCTTCGTTTGCACATTCCTAATCATCCTTTAACAAGGTTTCCCGTTTATCATTACTATAAAGATAATGATCAAACCCACTCATAATCCGTGATCATGATTATGATTATCATCATATTTCACGGGGATACTGCACAGGGTAGATGAGTTTCCTCGGAGTAATCCTTCCTCGTATATCAATTTCACTTGGGATTTGTTTACCCATTCATCTGCAATATTTACTTTTCTTGGGGAATCAAGAGCACAATGTAGGTTCGGCTGGTTGGAGGCTATTTAAGATTTAGAATGAAGCGACCGATGATGGAGGAAATGGATTCTAAAATAATCTTAACAATCAGTCATTAACTTTTCGTTTATGGTGAACTACTATATTTGACTGCATTTATCATGATGTCCTTGCACTATACTTCGTCCTACAGATAAGAACTTGAAGTCTCTGATCAATCCCTTTCGGCCCATACCATTGATTCATTACTAGTCTCAATATCAAGTTCACTTTAAGTTATGAAATCATTTTTGTTCCAACTCTAAATGATGTTATTTTTTAACCTCTATAATATTTACTTACATAAATAACAATTTTATGAAATCCGCAAACTATATATAGCGATGCAAGTTTATTACATGGCCCATAACACATCAAAGAGAAATGGATTATAAATACATATCAGCTAAATATGCTTAACCGTATGGGATGAAAGTTCTCTTACTTATTTGCAAGATAAAATTTTCCTTTGTATTATTTTCCATTATGTACGGATTAGACTGGCTGGACAAACAAGCAAGTAAAAACTATTTTATTGATAGCGTAACTCGTTCAGCATCACCAACATTTCCATGAATCCAAGGGGGGTACTGTGTAAATGAATCCGAGAGAATGGAGTAGCTTTCTCCACTTCAAACACGAACGCTTTTTCGTTTCAACTTTCTCCAGTCTTTTCCCATGATGACTATGAGGAAAATTACACAACACCGGATTGAAAATCTACTGGGCTAAATTCCCCCAAAAAATTCGAAATGAAACCTTGCCCAGAAATAAATGGCGTGTTCCAGCTGCTGTAAATCTTATGCATGAGAAATAATCTATATAAGTTTTCCACCCCTTTACAGAAAAGTAATGGGGATATGATGAATGAACCTAAAGAGACAACGTGACACTTTCTTTTTAGTGAAAGTAGGATGACTTCATATTGCTGTGCAAAAACGGGCTTCCCATTGTTAGTGTAGCGCTTTGTATAAGCTCCACTTTTTAAAGAAAATTCTTTTCCTTTTCCCCTTGTTCAAAAAATATATACGGATGAAAGGGCTAGTTTGTGAATGAATGGAGAAAGAAATGAATAGCAAGAAACTGGAAGCATTTCTCATTCATTTGTGTAAAGTAGACAGTGTAAAACTCCATGCTGGGAGAAGAAAAGGGCTGAAAGGATGAGAAATAGCTAGTTAAAGCTTAATTTAGAGTAAGAACTGCTTTTCACTAAATCAGCTTTTGCATCTTCTATACTCTCCCCAATCCCATCTCCTTCCTGTCTGAATATACATTCCCCATTTATTTTAATTAAAGTGAATAATAAGAACGGACTCCTGAATCCCGTCTTGTCACCCATTTTTTTTTAAGACGGAGAGTGCATCCTACACAGCCATTTCAACTTCCCTTTTCTGAGCTTTCCCTAATTCTCATTCTCAACTTTTTTTTGAAGGTCTTTCCCCAGCCGTTCGGGAGTTTTCCCCCGTGGGTATAATTTCTTTCTCTATTCCATTTGCATTATTATAAGGAAGATGAAAATAGCTTGGAATTAAAATGGAAAGGAAATCACTCTTCAGAAGGAACTGCAGCTCGTTCCAACTTTTCTTGTTATTTTTTGAGCAAGTGAGTAAACAAGGGCCGTACTTACATTTTCTCGAATGTATGCATTGTTAGAACAATTGTGGAAGACTCTTGAACGGGCTGCTGAGATTAGTGGAACAGGTTTACATCCAATTTTCTAATTTTAATTTAAATTCATAATAAATCGGGAGTTGGCTGATCGTTAATTTCCGCTCGTTAATGTCCCTAATACCATCGAGTCCATAATGATAGTAAAAAGGTAATAAATTAAAATTAAAAATGATTAGTTTCCCCCCAAAAAGCACTAGTAATTAAGTATTACGTACAACCGTCGCACTTTATTTCCAGGCACATTCCAATTTCCAAACTTAATTCACTGTGCAAATATTGAACAAGCTTGTTTGACGAGTATATAAGTAACAATTTTATAAATTATAGTGGTAAAAAACCCAGAGGTTTGCTCGTGTATTGTTTGCGGAACACTACTTTTTTGGAGAAAGTAACGTGCTATACTGTGAATCAAAGGGAATTTTTGAGAAGATTGTTAGTTTCCCATGAACGTGTTTATTCATCTAATGAGAAAAATTCTATAAATACGAAATTCAGCATGTAGCAAAAACGTGACAATGTTTGCGTTGAGGATCTTTTTGTAGCTCAATAAGTGTCCGTATATTTTATCCTCCAGCCAGAGAGAACTAAATTTGCACGCATAAAATCCCCCTTAAATGACTCTACTCTAACAAGTTATGATAAAATGGCGAAAGGTAAAAAATAGTGAGTGAGTAAGCAGTAAAGATACATCACGAAACAAAATATTTACCTGCTTTATGACTGACAATAAAAATGGTTCATACTTAAAGTAGATGTTGGCCATATAAATAGCTAGACTAGATATAAATGTTATGTATGCGAGTTTTCAACATTTTGTTGACATTACATACCTACCCGAAAACCACGCTTAAAAGTTAATCCTTCAGGGTCCTTTTTTACATTTTATCTGCTAACCTAAAACAGAATTTCATTTGGAGAAAGTCAAGATGATGATGACGTTAAGAGAACCCCAAGCAGAGATAAGGAACTGAAGATTTATCATGTCATATGTCTATATGCTCTACATTTTATGACTTGAATAATCTTCAGTCGTTATATTGTCCTTGGCTCTTATATGACTGCTTCCTGTTCCCTACAAGAGTTGGTGTCGCTAGATCGCATTTCTCTCATTGGACATATCCATCATTCTCAGTACAAGGAGGCTATCAACTCAAGCAGTGTTTTCATTTCCCTAGTCTCATCTTTCCTCTTCATCTCCCACTACTGCTTTTGGTTGGCTCTACCAATGTCATTCCAGCAATTGTCGTAGCCCGTGTTTCCTTCCAAGCACTAATATAAAATGGTTTCGTTGTGTCGTGTGGTATAAAGACAAAGGAAATGGAATGAATGACTCAACAGTCATAAATCTGAGTGAACTAGCCAAGTCTTTTCGTACCAACTAGTAACTACCCATTTGTCCAAGGATGTCCTTAAAATAAACGGAGAACCATATATATTAGGCTGCTGCTTGTTGAACTAAAGAAATAAAAGTGGAGAAGAACGAAGAAGAAAAAAAGAGAAAACGTAATTGTGCCAAGAACTAAAACCTACGCATTTATTTTTCTCCGTCCTACTCACGTGTTTTGTCCGTTCAGTTTTCCAGGACATGTTTTTTCGATGCTGCCTACTTATTATTAGAAACATTTTATTCTACACCGGAATTGAAGCAAAAGGAGTGGGAAACAACGGAAGCGTAATAACAAGTGTCCAGTCACAAGCAGGGAAACGTGTAGATTCTGAGTAAAAGCGAAAATGAGGTAGGAGCCGCCACGCCATTAGTAGGTATGTCATAACCTTGTTTATAAATATTGGATTCCAAAAGCGACTCACCTTCTCCACGGAATTCCAGAGTAAGAAGATACTGGCGAGGGTCCTCATGAATCCCACGCAGATGGAGAGGATCCCCAAACAGAGAAGGTAGTTATGATAGTTAGATAGAGCGACAAGCTTCTTCGGCCCTGTGTGACTCGGTCCAGGAGGTCTCCGACCGGATGGTCCCTTTCCAGCGAAGACTGAGGACTGTGGCCAATTGGGTGAGCCATTTGTGCCTCGACTGGTGTTAGTTAGGTACACTGATGAGGTGTCAAAGAGACTTGACTGTGTGCTTATCGATTCATGCTCCTTTGCGTTGTTCACTGTGTTGTAGACTGATAGTGCGGGGGAACCATTGGATCCATAGTTTACCGAGGAGTACCCTTGCAACTCATACACAAGTTGGTTCCTTGGAGGAAGCTCGTTGTTGTTTGTTGTCACGATTATCATCCACACCCCGAGACAGCAAAATACTAGGCCAAGTAGCTGCAAAATAATAAGAGCAATAAAAGAAACTTTTAGGACCTGTCAAATATTTTTCCTCCAATTTCTGAACAATTGGTTTAAATAAAAAATGCTGGACAAAGAAATTTTTTTTTCTCTCCTTACAATTGAAATAATGGAGATGATTTTCACACCAGTGGATGCTGGTAGATGACAGCAACGCAGAACGTGCAGGCATTGTCCCCGACATCCCCTATGCTCCTCATCCCCGTGTTGGCCGTCTTTCTTTCCCATTTTTTGGCAGATCAAAATCTTTTCCCTCTTTATTGTGTCAGATAACGTGTTTCTTGGCACACACTCAGCAAGTGGAATGTAATGTAAAAATTATATGATATGCGAGGAGTAGAGCTCGTTTGTGGGTTGGAGAAAGCGAGAAAAGGGGTTTTTATGCAACAAATGGTTTCAAACTTAAGTAGGTATATATTTAGTTCAATAACAGTTAAACCTACGTTTATTTCTTAAGCAGAGTTTAAAAAAAGTTTACGTATTTTAAAAGAGCAAATATGTAAATTTCCACCGATTTCCAACTAAACTATATACACTGTTCGTCAATCCATTGCGCAATAACTTAACTTAAAATCTTAATTTAAAAATAGCACAGTAAATTCCCGACTATAATTCACATCGCAAAAAAAAAGTTTATTTTCTTGGATAGATTTTTTTCACACTTTACTTGCTCTAATACTAAAGTCGCTCACAATCATACTTTTATCTGTCCGTAAATAGCCGACCATTTCATTTTCACTTTGCTTCCACAGCTTCCTACTTCCACTTTGTTCGGCAAGAAGAGAACTTTTTATCCAGCCAGCTTTCACTTCGAGGAACGACGAGAAACTGAAGTGAAAATCCTTGTTGGTCGGGGAAAATGAAGCTGAAGGAGCTAATGCTGCTCCACTCCCGCTCCTACTTTCACTTCCAACTTGTGCAGATGCTGCTGCTGGTGGAACAGATCCTCTACCCAGAGAGATGAGATCCGTTCCCTTCCAGAGACTCGCATACATTCCAACATTTCTGTATCCTGCTCAGGAGCTCATTTTTTTCTTCTCTAAACTATGCTCAAACCCAACTTTTCTCTCTTTACCTTTACTGCTAAATAAGCATATGTACTGAAGGAATAAGAGCAATATGATAAAAAGAGGGAAGGACAACATAAAATACTTTGGTGAAAGTAAAGGGTTAAAGGGAAATGCAACACATAAAAAAGAATTTTCCCCCATTCCCAAAATTTTTTCCTATGGATTTTGTGCCCATTCATTCCTTCTATTATTCTTCCTTTCTCTTGCAGCCCAGTCCATTTCTTCAGTGCAGAGCTGCAGACAACGTAAAGAGAAAAAAGGAAAACGGAGCAACACCTCCTGTATTCTCAAATATACGTGGTACATACTTAAGCTGGAACTCTGAGAAGCGAACCTTTTACTCTTATAAACTGTAGGCTGTAAGTCAGTTCCATATTTAGAAATATCCCTAGGTTTGATTTGACTTGTTTGTACAGTCGGAGAGTGATATAGTGATCGAGGATCCCTTCCAATTCCGACCTCCAACTCTTTTGCTAACAGTTCCCCTTCTGAACTGAAGCAGGGCTCCCAAAGGTACAATTCCATAAACGAAATGAGAGTTTTGTCAGAAGAGAGAGGACGATTACTTGTGTGGATGTTGATGGGTTTCTCTCCAGTTGAAGGGGCAGAAGAAGGAGAGAAACGAGCCGAGAAGAGGCAGATGAAGAATGTTATTGGTGGAGGGAAGAGAAGAGCGACGGCTTAGCAATGTAAAGGAGAAAAAGGGCCCTCCGTTCGTTCAATATACATAAAAAATAAGGACGACTTTCACTTCATCCGTGTATGGATGTAGATACCTCGTATAAGTATTGCATTTGAGTTGGACTATTTCCCGACAATTTGATGATGGAGTAGGGGGGAAAGGTTTTCAAACTGGAATGGTTTGTTTTATAGCCATACCTTAAGTTTGTAAACTCATACATGACATGCTGCTGGTAAGGTGATATCATGCAAGGAAAGGTGTCCACTGACAGTAAAAAAAAACTCGGGAGAGTCGTCTAGGGATAGGCACTTGCTACTGGAGGTTTACTTTTACTCAGCTAATTCTTATCGGTAGACATCGCTTGCAGAAAGGAGAGACGAGTTTTTTGGCCGAGTCGGATTGGGAGTCTGAGTATCAACTTCTTCTTCTTCTTCTCATCCTCCTCCAAAGTGATCCTCAACTTTATCTGTCACTCTTCTTACTTCTTTTCCATCTTGTGGAAAATCTCATGGAAAATATTATTTTGTTGTAATATAAAAAAAAACTTACTTTCTTTTCCCTAGTTAGAATGGCGGATCTGAGGAAAACCGCTTTGGGAGGGGAAATATGGAAAATAAGTAATGTGGGTTGGATTGGGAAATATTGAAAAGTTGCAATAAACTAAACTAGGTAGGAGGAGGAAATCCCTATGGGTGGATAGGAGTAAAAATAGATAATGGACGGAGTATGTATAAAAATGGGATGAGAAAAACCAAGATGGAAGGAACCAAGGCCATTCCATTTTCTTACCGACAGCCATTTTTATGTACTAGTTCCGATTCAGAATAAATATACCTACCTATGTAGTTTTTTTTTGTCCTGTGATCAGTTTGATTGCAATTTTTTGTTCCTTTGACAGTCCAATCTTTTTGGCTTCCTCTCTGCCTTTGATGTCTGACTTAGAAACAGTGAAAGTCCTTTTGAAGAACTGGAAGATATGACATGACCTTGTAAAACAAATCTTTCAAAATGTCATATCTTATTCATTATTGAGTAGCAGGGATGCGGTTGGATGACAAATATGATTTTTGAAACAAAAATTTTCCAGGAAACAGGGCC
>JAQGAI010000934.1:0-16771 GCA_034696905.1 Lepidocyrtus violaceus | reverse complement strand
CAAAAGTTTTTTTTTTAATATTCTTTGTACTCCATTCCTTATTGTTTTCCCCTCCTCTGATTTTAAGATTCCACTTGTCTTGTCTTCAACCCTCACACAAAACGTGCGAATGTGCTCGCTCTTCTCATTTGACTCAATCCTGATCGGATTATTTTTCTAAGAGAGAACAATACCTTTCCATCTCTCCCTGATGCAGACAATTGAAAGATTTGTCTTATCTATCTTATCTAATGTGTAGAAATGACGTTTTGTACTTCATTCAGGAGGAGAAAGCAAAAACAAGATGTTATTATAACTACTGCGGATAGAGAGAGAGAGTAGACGATTGCGTAATTTGAATATTCATGCTCCATCCCTCGTTAAATATTTGATTAGGTATGTGGAAGACACCTTCGTTTTAATAAGCATATTTCTGGGAGCCGGCTAACTTCTGGAAAAAGTTTTAAACAAACTGAGAGATTAACTCGGGTACTTTCTTCTTAGTTTGAGTCCACCTATGTCTCTCATCGGCTGGGCTTAAGGTTGCCCACTTCCCTCCATCTCATCATCATCCTTCTTATTTTCATCAACCAGCTCATGATTATGAGAGGAAGAAAAGGAAGCCAGTTCCTGACTGACTGGAGGAACCACACACATGGATACATACATCCATATCCGTTCTCTCTCTTCTTCCTAAACCAAGAAATGAAAATAAAAGATTGCTTTTTTTTCATTCCCTCCATGGGAGAGCAAGGCTGGAGAAGGAGGAAGGGATAATAAACTGGAAGTCGGTGGAAAAAGAAAAACAGAGCACGTAGAGTTTTTCGGCTTGTTCCTCCGTTTTCTTTCATACTTTTTTCCCTCTTGATTCTATCCCATTCTTTCACTTTTTCCCTTCTTCTTTCAAGGAAAAATAAAGAGCTCTTCCATTCTTTAATCTTTACGATTAGTTTTTCCTTCTCCCGCTCCCCTTTCTCTCCCTCTCTCAAGCTAGCTTTGTCTCTCATTTTACTTCCTTTATACTTCATTCTAACCAACCGGTTATCTATTATGGATGGAAAGGAACAATACATCGTCTTGATATGTTTTAGACCACATTTACTACCAAGCAAGACAGGGCAACTACTTCCAACAGGAGAGTTCTCCAAAGGCAAATGTGGAGTGGTTTGTGAGTGCCCTGGCTGGTTTGCCCTGCACTAAAAAAATCAAGTGGAGAGTTCACTACCATTTTGCTTTGTGTATGGAGGGACACTACTAGACTGTGGAGTCATCTTTACAGTTTATTCCTCCTTTTCCCTACATAATCAACTCAAACTCTTTGGTTTAGTTACCTCCATCCCATTATCTACTTCCTCAAGGTCTTGCTATAGAGTGTAGTGAGAGTGGAGGGAACTTAATGGAATGTAGCAGTTCTAAGTTCTATGTATGTGCATCGGTAAATTGAGCAGGGAGGAAAACTAGTTCCTTACTCTTATCCTTCCTTGGAAGAATAAGTTGTGCATGTACACTCGATATTGGGTTTGCATTCTCATTCTAGCATTAATTAGGTTAGTCGGCTTCCAAAAAAATTATTTGAGGAATTACGACTAAGCTGCTCATTGTTAATTATAATTTTCCTAAAATTCCAAGCTGCATTCCCATTTCCAATAAAACAAAATATAAATCCTCCTAAGTTTCCTCTCAAAGAAAATAACAAAACAATCACAAAACACTGTTTGTTTTAGAAGCACTGGCACTGGCTGCTAAGCTAGGAGCGGAGAAAGCCAACCCCAGGAAAGTAAGGACCAAGCGGGTTAACTCCTTTCTTTCTCCTTTGTTTCCTCCACACAACAGAAAATTGAAAACGTAGCTAAGGAAATGGGCAGAAGAATGGCAGGAAAGTCTGCATAGGATAAAGATAAATAGGGAATATAATGTCTAACTTTAAGTATAAAACTGGATCAAAAACATCTATATAGCATCTATGCACATCACATCACATCACAGATGGACGGCTACATATGACTGCTGCGGTGTAACGTACACAACCTCCCTATTATTTAAGTAGATGAATAAAAAAAGCATATAAAGAGCAGAGCGGTGCTGGAGGAAAGGCTACGGCCTGGAAATCTCCCTCTCTCTGGGAGATAAAAAAAAGAGTTGCAAGCGATGCCAGCCCCAGACAAAAGAGTTTTCTGGGATGTGCGTGAGCGTATCCCCTCTCTCCTAACAAGGATCGTAATAGCCTTAATGATATGAGAAGCCTTAATATCTCCCAAAAAAAAACTTGCAACCTCCTCCTCCTTCTATTCATCCACACAACTCATTCATCCCCATACATAATATACACACATATCTCTCACGCTTGGTGGCCATGTATTATTTTTCCCCCTCTATTTTGGCTGGAGAGGGAAAATAAAAGAAAGTTGTCTGCTTTCCCTCCGCTGCCTATTTCAAAGTTTCAATGTATAGCTAAAGCAAGTTGCATATAGGCGTATATAGGTACAGATATATTCATCTATCCGTCTATCTTTTTTATCCAACTGTAAAACTGTATAATGCCTTTTGGAACAGAGTTGGAGTGTGAGGTGAAGCAGGAGAGGAAACAGGGAATGGGAGAAGAGCCCATAGATTATTACAGTAAAACTGGGATTGCTGCTTTGCTTCTCTTCGTGAATTCAAACACTTTTTTCCCTCCTACCCATCTTCCTCCTTCCTTCTTCCTGAGAGAGCATAGAACAAAGTTTGGCGAGGAGATAGTTACTTTTTCCTTTAGTTCATGCTCATCTTTTCCAGAACTAGTAGTGGAGAGAGAGAGAGAGCGCGAGAGAAGAAATGGGAAGGAAAGAAAAAAATGAAAACTGTGGGAAGCAGCGCTCCTTGCCAGGAGGTTTTTCCACTTTTGGATATGAACGGAGGCGTACAGAACAGAAACCTACATACTTACTTCGTATACATGTACAAAAGTACATTTTGAAGGAGGAAAATTCTAAAGTCTACTAGTTTTACTCATTCTATTCTTTACTCTCGTATTTTCCTTTTTTGCTTTTCTCTCTCTCATTTTTTCCAGGATGATACGATGATGATGATGATGAAGATGGTACGAGAGAAAATATGCTTATGTTTATGCTTACTCTCAATGCAATATCTCTGCTGTGCACGGAATTATATCTGTACCGGAATAAAAATGAATTTAGTTATGGTGATGGTGGTGGGAAGAAGCAAGTGAAGTGAGCTGAGTTGGGACTGGGGATGATTAGAAAGAAAGGACTTTCCCTGCTCAGAGTCAGTAACTTTTCCTTACTCCTGAGTATCACCATCATCATCACCACCACAATCACTATAAAATGCACTTTTCTTTCTAACCTTTCCCTTTCCAAACTTCTGAAACCGTACATACCTAACACGAATATGACTCTACTATAGACAGAGAGAGAGAGAGCGATAGATAGGAGATAGACAGCCACCTCGTGGTGGTGTTTGTGTATATGCGTGTGCCATCAAGTCAAGCCAAAAATCCTGGAGCCCAGCTACTCCTCCTCCCATTGTGATGAACTCTGCACACCACCACCGCCACCAACGATACATAAAACATTACTACAACCATCTTATATGAAAACTACCGTGGGGGAAAAAGTTTTGAGGATACTCTTCCGATATTAAAAAGCAAACATATATATATATCTGTCTGTACACCGAGAGCGGAGAACAGAGGACTCAAGTGAGCTGAGAGAGAATTGATGGGATAGGAAACAAAAGAGGGAACATGCATAAGTGGCATTAGTCAGTAGTTAGTCCTTGTTGCAGTCTGTATAACTGGCTGTTATAGAGGTACGGTGGTAGTTCAGCTTTGGCTGCTGACGGGGAAAGCGAAGTGTGTGTGAGGGAGCAACTATTAACTTCTGATTATGTACGGAACTGAAAACGCTGGGAATCGATTTTTGACTTCGAGCATCACCATCCTCATCATCAACATCAACAATACCATATTCCTCATTCCACAAACCATATGAGGAGGACGAGGAGCGTGATAAACAATGGGAATGGGAAAGTGGATGCAATTTTATTTCAGGAAAAAAAAACGCACCGGAAGCTCGAGCCAACTCTGTCCGTTATAAAAGTTCATTGTGAAAGTCGTCATTCCACTAAAGATATAAATCTTGATGCGTGCATGATGTCCTCATCATCCCATAATAATGAATTTTAAAAAAGGAGTGCACTACAATACGAAACAGAAAATAATTTTTTTTAATGGTAACGGCTCATGTATGAATGAATGGACGAGGAAAGATTATTCCGTGAAATGACTAGAGTCACAAGTAGACAATGCCTTTTAGATAAGTTTTGTTTAGATATGGATGGAGGAGACGGCAGAAGGCCACATGCTTCCAATCCAATTCTTTTTTTTCTAGCAATCAGCATCATCATCATCATCCTCATCCATGAATTTATTCTTTCTTCTTCTGTTATTGCCAACTACTTCCGTTCTGCCATGGCCTGTCTTTTAACATGACTTGGGAATAATAACAGTGACATAATAAGTATAGTCACAGCTACTACACACAATGCACCTCCTGCTCCTGACTTCGAGCTTTTGGAGCTTAAAGGCTAAGTACATCAGTCAGTTTTGATGGTTCAATGTAAAGTCAAGTAAAAAAACAAACATTATCTCCCTCTTTAGCTTTAACTGATGAGAATAGGTGTCGTTTCGTAGAAAACGTTTGATGAAAATGGTGGTGATTATAATCAGGAGGAAGTTGGCTGTAATTGTCTCTATCGCGAATTGGGATATGTCTTGCGTCCCCTGTCCGATTCTTCAGAAAGCGATTATGTATTTAAACTCTCCGCTTAAATCTTAGTTAGCTTTTTTTTTGTCTGCAGCAACATCAACCAAGCTAAGGGGAAAGCTGGCGATAATGACACATGGAAAATGTAGCTAAGCCAGCAGCGTGTAAAACTAGATGTGCCATAATGATTAATTAGTCGGAGGAGCAGCCCAGATACGCGCATCCATTTCCTTCTCTAATGCTTATTATCTTTTGCTCCTAAGCTTTGGGCATGACATGTCAGTCTAACTTAGCTTGAGCATTTAATCCAAATTAATGATAAATCAGAGGGAACTTTTAGTCATACCAGAACAGTTGCAAAGCAAAGCAGACGTAGCCCCGTCACAAACACACAAAATAAATTCCAAAATATGTCCTGGCCTAGGATGGATGAACATGGTCCCATTTTTTATGGATATATTACATTGCATTTAGGAAGGAAGTCCTTTGTAAAGACGGAAGTGGCTCCGGCTCCACTCCTCATTCGCAATTCTATAGTTACCCTTAATAGCAATCGCTACACACTACAAAACATAGATTGCATATGGGGAAGTCTTCTCCTTCCTTAACGAAATATGATATAGCATAATAGGTCTTCGAAAAATTCGCTGAGTTAGCAGCTGTATGCTTCCCTGAGCCAACGCCATTCAATTAATGGAACCATCCTGGAGATAATGCCATGCAATGCTCAGCTTTCTCCTTACAACCTGCCTATTATCCTTATTAGCTTGTGCCCAAATTATATTTTCTGATGATGAATGTAGCAACAATATGCAATAGTTCCAGTGGGATTTGCAGTCAAGAATACGCACATAAGTATAACCATTCACCTAACTATCTACCTTTTCATATTACCACAATTCAAACTGGACTCAAGATATGAAGAAATGGACATGAGTCATTTCCGTTTCCCGGATGACAGTAGTATGTAGTATGACGACAGCCAGTAAAAATGCCTTGGACTAAACTACATGGATGCCCCCGTGCTAAATGCAAAACTGCCTATTATAGATTGACAAAATGGCCAAATTAAGTAAAATTAGGAGGAAAAAATTCCTACCATGGGTAATAAAATCCGTACTAATGATGGATCCCCTTCCCTTGCAAAAAATCTAACTCCCTTCTAATGTGCCTTTTTGTTTTCAACAGATGCAATGCGTAACGTAGTTCAGTTAAATAACCTGGGACAGAACAATTATCGAAAAAAGGATGTTTTGATTGTTTCGTTCATTATTTCTTCTTTTTTATTTCCCTCTGTAAATTGATTGCAATAAATAATTGATAATAGTAATAATGCTTCAATATTATTTGTATAGTAAAATTGTGATCCTTACGTAGTAAGTATTTTGTCTCCTTTTAAGAAAAACATGTGTATCACTAGCTTACGGTTATAGGTATTTTAAATGGTATTTAAATATATGGTACTTAATATATATACCTTGGATATAGTGTATTGCTATATCGAACAAAATTAAGATTCTCTTGTCGTCGTGTCGTTTTCTGTAGAACTCTGTTATTTTTAACTGATTTTTTATAATGCATTGTAATGTACCACAGATCTTTTTTTTGTTTAAAAGATATTGTAAACAAGGAAGAGAAAGAGAGAGAGATATAGAAAGTAGGAACAAAACTTTAAAATTCAAACTCGGCTTTAAAATTAATAGTCTGAAAGTAAAATGCGTAATTATATTAATTTGTCAAAAGATTTAACGTAAGATAAGAAACGTAATGTGGTTATGTGTAATTTTTTTGATCATTATAACTTGACTACAAATATTGACTTTTTTTCCTACTCTGACCTTTTTTTTTTAAAGAATTTTATTTTCTGTCATTCCCTCTCTTCGTCGAAACCTGTTTTATTTAGGACTAGTTTATTTATAGTTTGTAGTTTAAAGTTTAGCTGACCAGAATTTTTGTTTTTATAAAAGGATATATCATCAGTACACATGGGCTGTAGACAATCATCATATTGATATCTTGTAATATTTTTTCTCGTTTCTCTTCTCTTCCAGCTCATTGGTTTTGTCAACGTTAAGACGAACAGGAAATAAAATTAAAAGTAATTTTCTTCAAATGTAACAAATTATAATGATAGTACTTTGTTTTGTATTCCACGTATTCATAGTTTAATTATGTATCGTGTGTATACTAATTTTTTTAATAACTCTACAGAGTAGTCATTGTTGTATTACAATGGTTAAAAATATTGTACAAGACGAACAGCGTGTAGGAGCATTTCATTTTTTGTGGAGTTGTAAATCTTGTTTTCTTCTTTTTTTTAAATCTTTGTCATTTAGCACATTTAAATTAGTTATTTTTTTTTGATTAAATAGATATGGCCTTACTTAGGATTCATTTCTGTAAACAATACTAGGTAGTTATTATAATTACTATTATTATTATTTTTAAATATTTAACTGTACTTTAAAAGTAAATAATAATCACGAGAGCAATATGATCGTGTCTGGTTTATTTTAGCTAACAATAAGTATATTAATTATACTTTACTTATTATCATGGTAACTCATTTTCATTGGCTTTCATAATATTGTTGTATTATTTTTTCCCTTCCAAGTTATGTTTAGTTAATTAAAAACACTGATAGAAAACTCAGTCCTTTTTTTAAAAGCAATTTTATAGTTGATTTATTTATCCTCTTAAAAAAGTTTTTTTTTCGTATCTGTCTATTTTCCTGCCATTTTTAGAAAACATTTATTTTATGATTATCATCATCATCGTCATTAACATCAACATCTTCCTTTTCCACAAACCTTCCTTATGAATTGCCTAATGGAATTTATTGACTAATCATAAAACACTTGTTTTTTTTTGTCAGAGCACAGAATGTAGTACTTTCCCTTACATACTGTCCTTTTTAGTATAGCTTATTTTTATCTTGTGTATTTTTTTCTTCAGATGAAATAATTAATGGAGGCAATTATTATTATTGTAAAAGGATGAAATCAGAATATTTTAGGAGAGTAGTCCAAGTGCCTCCGTCAAGTTTTTTTGCTTCATAAATTAATTAATTGTTTTTTTTTACTTTCCCTGTCCCTCATTGTATGATGATGATGACTTTCTTGCCATGCATGTCCATTATCCATAAAAAAGAGTCTATGAAAATTGACTATTTCTATATCACTGACTAACTGAATGACTTTTTTTTTATCTTTGCGTGGCTGAACAGAGGGAACATGTTTTACGAAGAAGTATTTTTTTTAAATAACCTTTACCCCTATAAATAATTATTATTTAGCATGCTCGCTTGTTAAAAAATAATTATTATGTACGTATGTCTGTCTAAATAGACTTTGGGAGCACTGAAATGGATCCTCTATAAATACATGATTTTTTGTTTTAAATTTAGTAGTCTGAAATTGATGGAAGCCTCATCAGGATTATTGTTGTTGAAGCTTAGCATAGTAATATGTAGTAATAACTGGTACATGTATGTATAAGTAATAGTTATCCATATTGTTTTCATTTACTTTTCGGATTTTGTTTTTGATATCGCAAAAGAAAAAAATTGATTTCCTAATTAATAATGAACTCCGGTTTAAAAAAAAACAAACATCCATACCTAATCCCCTAACCAGTTAGTTATTGCTTTGTAATACATTTTTGTTTGAAAGAGTTTGCGATGTGATTGAAATGCATTCAGAAGAAATAAGGAAGGCATCATGTCATATGCTTTTAGTAACTATCTTCCTGACCCATTCCTAACAGAGCTTTTGCTTTCACCATTTGAATTTATAAGTGAGGGAAAGTCTTATTTGCCGGCCAAGTTCACCGGCAGTACTTTCATCAGTCGATTTTATGTTTTGGATAAGGCTTTAAATAAAATGAAGATGTCGATGTTGAATAATATGATTTTTTCCCCTCAAATGCGGTAAGAAACCAAAAATAAAAGAAGAAGAATATGCTTAAAACTTTGAAACGAAAAACAGACAGGAAGTAAAAGAAATGAATTGTGATTTAAAAGTCTGCTGATTAGGTATTTTTGCCCTGTTCTTGATTGAATATTTATAAATTGTTATAAATGCCATTTTGTATCTCGTGATAATTTTTTGATGATCGGCTTATTTATCTTTGTTAGAAACGCCCGGTGATTATAAAATACTTGTTCTGTTTTGTTTTATTTACTGCAAGGCTAATGGATTCAAATCTTTTTCTCATCATACATTTTTCCCCTTGAAAATGTTTTCTTCCTTTCCTCACTTTCCAAACAAAAAATGGTCATAATATACATTACTTGTTATAAGTAAGTTTAAGGTTATATGTTATTATATGCTCATATATCTCTCTCCATGTTGGTGTGTCGGGTTTTCTTCCCCCAAAGCATGAACAAGTTATTTTATCAACATTTTATATCCATCCATTATTATTATTATTATTATATATAGCCCTAGCAAGTGATTATTATGATATTATTATTTCTAGTAATAATAATGATGATAATTACTGAAAAGTAGTAATTATCCTGTCGTGTGGTATTCTTTTTATAGATAGGATAAGATAAAGATATTTTTTGTTTGTTTTTTTATAAATTATGATTATTATTATTATTATCAAATCTGCGTCCTATATCTTAAAAATTCACAGTTTCATAGAGTAGAGGCAGTCGAGCGGATAAGGTAGACATAAATGGGTACCTGTCGGGTAGGGGAGACCAAATCCAGCGTATCCACTATAGCCCCGTCCTGCTGCATAAGCCGCATACGCTGCTGCAGGGAAGCCTGCTCAATCCCAGAAAGAGAATAAAAAACAAATACAATGGATTAGTTGTCAATAATGGATTCATTTTGTACACTGCACATTTATACTTTAACAGAAATTATAATTATATACCATACATATACCTAAGTACATATAACGTATTTTGTTTTATCATTCTAATTATTTTTGTCTATCTTTTTTCTTCCCTAGCAAAACAAAAAAATATTTTTCATATCCCTTTTCTACTTTCATTCCCAATAATCAACTTGGATGAAACAAAAATAATGCGGGAAATAATAAACGGACTTGGAAATTTTTATAGCTTCAATTCAACGATTTTTTTGTTTCTTTATTAAATAAATAAAGAGATGATTAGAAAAATTGAATCAATCAGTAGTTCTGTATTCCCTTAAATAAAATAACTAAAAAAGGAAAGTGGGGAAACGTACGTATTTATTTCAACAGTTATTATTTGCAAGGTGTACCATGTACTTTCTACAATTGTTTCAATAAAAAAATATCGAGAGATTTGCGTCGGGCAGGGGCTAAACTACGCTCCCAAGTTTAAGGTTAGGAGTTTGTTTAATCTAAATTTGTTAATCTAAAAGAATGAGATGTATTAATTTCTAGCTCTGAGTATTACTTTCACCTTGATCTCTACGCACTACAGACAATGCTACGCTACGGGTTGAAAACTACACAGCAAAAAGGTACACTAAACAGTGGTTGCAGGGAAGGACGAACGGAAGGGAAAATTAATTGTTCTACAGTACATAAACTGGGTTTTCATACTAATTGCAACAACAGAACTAAACTAAAGTCAGCCAGACAAAACTAGTGTTCTACTTTTTTTTAGCAAATATTTTATGAACTACGTAAATATAAATAAATACGAATTTTGGAAAATAATTTGATGTTGGACAAGGTGTAAAAAATTGAACTGATTTTCATGATAAAAAATTAGCTTTGAACTTTCTTCACGTAAATAAGCAAGTCTCAAAACTATTTTTTCGGGAGAAGGAAATATAACTATGATTGATGGAAACGCATAAATGATAAACGAAATTACTATTTTATAACTTCGGCTTTAATTAATTACTCTTCAGAAATAATATCAACTTGACAAAATTGGGAAAACAAAATCAAGTTCTACTTATGATAACTGCAATACCCCTTTTTTAAAACAACTGTGCGTACCCATCGACTTCTATAACATGCTTTAGATAATATTTTTTTTAAACGTTTATGTAACAGATAATACAATTTGCTATTTGGCAACGGGAGAGGGTGACGGACTGAGCAAATGAAGAATGCAATATAAATACAAATATACAATGAATAATACTGTGACACAAATATATCATCATGATAGTTTCTTGCAAATGCAACGCTACTGGCAGTCATCTCCACCTTAGCCCAAGTACCCTAATTAAATAAAAGTGGAAATAATATGTGGAAATAATATATACCGGTCTAGTTATATAAATTTGCATAATGCTTCCGATACCAGAGCTAAACCATCCCATTTCAGAAACTATTCTGATACATGAAACGAAAAAGTACGCAACCAGGAATTTATCTACTGAAAATTTAGTATACATAAGCCATACATAATTCTACTTTCAAATCACATCATGTTAAGGGAAAAGCATATTACGATGGAAGGGCATTGACAAAGTGGGGAAAGGTACACAAATGCTACACTTCAAATCACAAACTACAGATACAACGGGAAAAGCAATAACAAGCCGTAAACTTTCACCAAATCGCCGCCACCATCACAGCCGTCCAACCAAACAAACAAATTTACACAGCACAAAAAAAACAGACGGCGATTTCAAGGTTTTAGGATTAATAATGGAAAACTATTGATAAGAACTTAGAATAAATTAAAATGGAGCATATCTATCTGGTCTATAAAAATGTATTATCATTTTTAGTTTTCATCTAGCGAAATAATAACCCTTCTCCTATTATCACATAATAAACTAACGGAAGAATAAAATAGTCGTTTGGAAGACGACGAAGATATATATTATTATTATTTTTATAACGCTTAGAAGTTAAAATTTAGCGATAAAACACCAATTAATTAGAATGTAAAACAACACGAAATTAAAATACTTGATACGGAGCATTGGAATCCTTCAGTCTCAATTCTCACATTAGTTAGTTGCATAATAATCAGTTTGATAATTATTTATAATTAAAAATGAAAAATTTCGCAGTCACTGTTTGGTACGGGACTGCGCTTCAGGTTTAGCATGTGCTTAGCCCCAAGATAAATCTCTAAAACATTTTGTCTCCGCTAAATATTTTTTATTGGGCATAACATGAGACGTTCCGAAGGAGTCCATCACTACGTCCATTATATAATTCTATGAGAATGAACTACATCTTATGATAAAGTGAGAACCAAAAGTGTGGCTAATATTCCCGTCAGGTACAACACGTCTAAAATGGGCTCTTCCCCACTTCTTCCTCTTCCTTCCCCACCCTCAGCTGCCATTGACACAATTGAGCCAAGAGGAAGCATGGAGAGGGAGGGAGAGAAAGCCGGAGAAAGTGAAAGAGTTAATTATTCAACTACTTTTGCGCTTTAGTTTTGTTTTTCCTTTCCCGCTTTAAACTAAAATGCTTATTTTTTTCCCCGTTCCGATTGCTTTCCGCAGATGACATCCTTGCCAAAAAATTAAATAAAATATGTATGATTAAATAAATACGAGATCAAAAAACTACTACAGAGATATACATATTTTATAGAGAGACGTTATATCGTATCATTAGATTTATAAAGGCAGCAAAACTACAAAATAAATGGCTCTAAACGAATCTTTTTTTTTCTTGGTAGCGTTTCTATGGATACTCCCAACCATTGAGAGTCCGGACTAATATTCCCGATCTAGTAGTAGTACTTAAACGTATCCGCTAGCAGTTTAAAAAAACACACATATGTTTAGCGCAAAAAGTGAGATCTAAATTGTAGGTAGAACTAACAAGAATAACATAAAATGAATAGCAGTTCTTAAAAAATATATGTTTCATATTAAGTTTGTTTGTTGCTGTTTTTTTCTAAATCCACTAAAAAATATTTAGTTAAGTTCCAGCTAAGTCTGGAAGATAAAGCGACGAGGAGAGAGTGAGACAGAGCTAAAGTTAGAGAAGAAAAATTTTGAGAAAAAACGACTCTATTAATTATTGAGAACTCATCTAAATTCTAAAAGTTGTATTTAAATGGTTGGTTAAAAGTGAGCTACAAACTACCCGACGACATTATCAGTTGGGGGATGTTGTTGGTTGATTCTGTACAATTTTTTTGGGGGTTTTTCTTGGGGAAGGGGGAGTAGTTAAGTAGAAAGTGATTAATTAAATGAGTAGTTTTAATAGAATGTGACAAGAGAATGACTATAGATTCTTTTCTTTGAAAAAAATATATAAGACTTTTGTTTCTTTTGCGTACGCAGGGACTAACTAACTGTGAACACTGCTTTGAAAAAATAAATAAATTTATATTTTTTAAAAAAACCTTCCCTTTTCTCTAAAAAAAATCTGTTTTTCGCGTAAACTGGATTACAAGACTAATTAATTAACTATATAATTAATTATAAAGAATTGATATCACTCAGCAATACCTGTGCACCGATTGTTTGGGCATATTTTAACTGCTCGACTAAAATAATTTGTTCAAGGCACACAAGAGTAGTTTTCTCCATTGGGTTGAGAGTAGGACCTCCGGTGGGGGATTTCAGTTTATATTCAATTTTAAATAGATATTTTTTTGTAAAGAAAAAAGAAAATTAAATGTATAGTTCATTCATTACGATTGTTTTTTTAACCATCACCGCCATGATATTTTCCCATCGTCATCAATTAAAGTCCAGGTGGAATGGGGAGAAAAATAAATATAAATATTTGCATGAAAAGAACTCATTAGAATAAAGGTAAATGGAGTCCCGCGCTATCCCGTAATCATTTCCAATTGAAATCCCCTTCCCCCCCAAAAAAAGTATTGAATTGTGAGTGGTCTGGTCATTCATCATCAACATCATAAAATCGGAGAGGCGGATTTTATCTATCAGCCCAATTTACTCTGTTCGGTCGGATGGTGAGTTAGCCTACTCATACGAGAATACATTAAAGCAGTATAACAAAGTCGATTGCTTTTTTTTATAGCGAAGATGGACAAGGATGAGACTTGCTTTCCTTCCTACAAGTTATATACTGCCTACTAATAATACACACAATACGGTTTAGCAACTGTAGCGAGCTGGAATACTTGGAATATCAAATAAGAATGGCGATGCGTGAATTATTAGCAGTCTCCTCCTCGTTTAAATTCAGGTGCAAAACATTAGGCGGGTATGTCTACCGGACAATGCGTGTACTCTCTTGTAGAATACTTAATCACTGTGGGATACTCATCCGACCCTACGCAAGGAACTGTGTTATATTATAATTTATAAAAAAAGCCGTCGACAAGTTAATTATGGGCGGAAGGCTAAAGAAAACATATAGTTATGCAATATGACAGTAGTTTGTTCATTTTGTAAACTGTAGTTTGAAACCTTCCCGAAAGATTTATCTGTGGAGTACACTGACAGAAGGATATTAGCCACACGGCACGGCTTTTCTCTCTCATAAATTTGAAAACTACTCAACAAACATCAGACAAGAGATAAGTGTTGACATACCATCAGGCAACGCTCCCAAAGACCACATTAAATCTACAAAAGTGTTTCGAGCGGCATAAAGAGAAAAATAGACAATTATTTTTTTATACAGTTTCAGTCAAAAAAAAGTATAGATTAATTTTTAGTTTAGCAGAGATCCTCCACTACAAGTTTCATATAATATAATTATACTCCTGGAACAAGTTATAGGGTCAGATATATTTAATCATCATGATCATTGTATTATAATGAAAGAGGGAATAATGCATTGTTAGAAAACGTTTAAAAGGTCTTTTCTTGAATTTGCTTTCAGGGAAAGGGGGAAAATTGAGATTTGATTTTTTTTAAGGCTGAGAATAAATCTGGGACAAAATGGAAATTTTTATGTACGCTCTTATGTTGAGTTCCTAAAGAAAAACATTATTTGATTAGAATTGTTATTTTGGTGATGATTTCATTGGTTTTGTTTTGGTTAAGGGATAATATGGACGAAAGATGAAGAAGCTGTTTATGTGGAAAAGGTGGACTTTTGTGAGTAGGATGCGGTCAGCCATTTGATAAAGGCACTGGACTGCAGATGGAATTTTATGAAATATGATCAACTTCATTAAAAAAATGAACCATCCCGATCGAATTTCTTCGGAATTAGCAATAAGCGACTCATTCATGAATTGGGTTGGGTGAATCTTAATCTCTTCCTAGTTGGGTGAATAATTATGCTGCGTCAAGTTAGTAATGGTAAGTTTTGCTTTTCTAATTTTGCTTTGTTTGCCAAACTAAACTACATTAAGTATGAGACTGGAAAGAGCCAACGTGAAAGTGTACAAACTACAATTTGATCAACGCAAATGCCACACCTACAACTCTAAACATTACTTTATCAACTCTGCTGCGACTCGATTTATAAGGCGATAGGAAAAAAATTATAGATTGTTAATTAGAGGAACAAAGATACAAAAAAAAGTAAACAATGCACAATGGCAAGATGCAAAGATACATAGATTGAAAGAGAGAGAGAGGAGACCACATCATGTAAGTTTATCAAAAGTTATCATCAATCTAAATATTCCTCTTTGCCTTTTCTAACAAAAAAATATGACGAAATTCTTTGATTTTTATGAGGTTAAAGTTAAAGAAAAGATTTGTAAAATATGGTTTTTTTTAAACGCTCCAAAATGTTTTCTGCTGTAAGTTGTTTATTTTAACTCATACTAATACATTGAACGAGCCACAACACTACTTGTTCTACGATTCCATTAATACCAACTCTCTGAGATAATTTTTTTTCTCCAAATATTTATATAGTTTTTTAAAAAATATTTAATGATAGCTTGTATATAGTTATATATATATTTATGTATGTAATATGTAGTTTAAAATTATTTCTCAACACCAACAACATCAACATTATCAACAACAGCAACTCGCTACTCAATAATACTAAAAAGTCATAAATGTGTACGGTCAAGAGCAAAAAACTACTACAATTAAAAACGTTTTTTAAAGATTTTCCTTTTGACTTGTCTTTAGTTTTTTTTACCGGGAACGTTTTTTCCCTTTACATTTAACTTTGCTTGGCGGATGATCGTTTTTTTCTGCATGTACTTAATTATGATGGGATCAATATGATGACGATCAGATTTATGTGTACTGCTGCCAGAGAAAGTTATCATGATAGTTTTTTTGTCTACCTGTATAATATTTTCTTTTCAAGTTCTAGTTACGTACGTACTTAGTTTTGCTCATTTCGCTACGGTTTTATTTACTCAATTTAACTGTAATAATTTAATATATGGTGGCCGTATTTGCACTGGTGATTTGCTCCGGCTCTGTAACAACTATAGTTAACTTCTTACGCTTACAATGTAAGTTTTACTCTAAAATATTTAGATAAGTAATTAATAATAATCACTAAAACTTGTTGTTTTTCAAAGTACTGTCTGCGTTCAGTTTGTTGTAACAGACGTTTGGAGTTTAGCTTACGTTTTTTTTTTAATTATCTATATCACTAGCTAACTGTGAAAAGGATAATTATTAATAATTAATTAATATAAAATTGACAATAGGGATAATTAGTAAATTAGATACTGTGATCTTCGTACTCCGCGACAACAACGAAACTAGTAGTGTAAGTATAAGTTGGTAAAAATGAAATACCTATATGAAAAAGAAAAAAAAAGCTTCTTTCTCTTTCTGACTTTCTCTACTGAAGTGTATACCATCTATATTGTTAGACAGAGAAAAGTGTCGGCTTTTTCCTGCTTTTTTTAAAAAGAGAACCGAACGTGGACAAAAATGACAACAAACAACATAAAGACGTATGACTCCAACAATGCTCGAGCAACAACAAACTAGATATTTATCTAATGTAGCCACATGTCAATGTATATAGCATAGTGTAAAGTGATTGATGATACGTATAGGACTGACAAGAGTTATTTGCGCTTCAAATATAGCAATTCTTCACTAACTGTAATTATCAGTATGATGATGATGCGAAAATAAAAATTAAACAAGGTAATATGCATAGGTGGTAATGTAGGTATGAAAGTTATATCGTAAAAAATAGGTTGATTGCAACTTAACTTAGGTAGTTATTAT
>JAQGAI010000933.1:0-16778 GCA_034696905.1 Lepidocyrtus violaceus | reverse complement strand
AATCGAGCATTATCGTTAGAGCTTGATTAGTATTATTATTGATCGATTTTGTTTTGGTCACATGTGCTCCTGCTGCCATGTCTTCGGCGTGAGGTTAATATTTTACGCCCATGTGACCTGCAAGGACTTCCTGTTCCTGCTGCTCCATATTGATCGAGGAATGCATGCATGTGAGAAGTACAATACATAACTCCGCCGTTCAATAATTCAAGCTAACTCCATTACGACAAGGCAATTGCTCTTATGTTAGGTATTTCGAATGCCTACCTCCTACTCAAGGATTTATCAGCGTGTTTACTACTTCAAGCTGTCACATGACCTGGAACGTTCTGCCAGATGGAAAACGTGCGAGAATGGAAATGTGAAAGCTTTGTGTAAGATTTTTAAATTTTTTTCATACAATTTTAAAGTGAAAGTTACTAAACAAGAAGGGATATTGACATGAAGGTAAAACAACTGTTTGCACTTTAATGACTTCAGGTTTTCTACCTGAAACAAATGGCGAATTTTACTTTTTACAATGATGAACAGGGCCCATAAATGAATTCTATGCTATATTTATTATAAAAGATCCAACAAACAAGTAATAACTATGCATGGGAAATTTACTTTAGGTATAAGTATGGATGAGTACACCTGCCTCTCACTATTGTTTCGTGGAAAATCCCAGTCATGTGCCATAAGGCTATGCATGTGACATTTTCGCGTGATATATTATTTGTTTGCAATACAATAATTCTTTGGAACGCTGCGGAAACGTTAGTGAAAGCAAAAAAAAACAGCAGATGTATTAAATTTATACGCTTCGCAGGTACGTCACGTCAAAATTAATTACAATTTAAAACGTCTTGTCGAAAATGTCTTCGCAGTAAACCAATTGGTTTTTTTTGGGGGGAAACTGATGATAAGCTACGTAAATCCTCACGTTTTCCCTGTCCTGCAAGAACGAGTTTTTAATCGAGGGAAACATGCCTTTCCCCTAATTATCGTGGCTTGTATATGTATGTACCTACTTAGGTATATGTATCTATCTACTTTATCTCCTTCCCATATTCTGCCGTATGTTATGTTGCAGCTAATAATAAATTTTCCGCTTGGGTTAAAAAAAATCCACGCTTCACCGATATTTTGTTTGAAGAACGTAGTTTCTTTCGGCAATAATGTTGCAAGGCATGTTAATGCTTACTTATAAATAACATAGCATAGCGCACGTTGTATCTATGTTGCGGTTTTCAGAACGAGAAGCTAAAGTACACACAAAAACTTGGTTCAACTCCTTCCTCAACTCAATCCAATCGGCAATCCTAGGAAAAACCCCAGTTTGTTTGCCACGTGACGGTGAAAGCAAATTGGGCTTTAGATAATACATTATTCGAGATAAGCTGAAAGAAGCTTTTGCTTTTGAACTACACTTTCAATTTTTAAGCTTGTTCATTCATCCATTCATTCTTACTCCTGTCAATACGCCATAATCATCATGTATGGGTAGGTACATAATAATATGTTTGTTTGCTATGCGTTTTGCAAACCTTTTGTTTGGTGAAGGACAATTGTGGGACGATAAGTGACTTACATACTTTTAGCTTGGGTCTCTCTGATGATAAACAAAACAAACTAACACACAGCTTATGCATGTGCCTAAATGTTTGATCATGAGACAACGTTAATTTAGAGTAAATCCCGATGTATGTATGTCCATGTCCCATAATTATAGTTGGTTTGTAACAAACAACTTCATATTATGACATTGTATTTTGCTTCTTTTCCGCCTCCGTGCTCGAAAGCGTGCTCATATTAAGCTTAGTCGAAGGGAGAATTTTCAGGAAAAAGCTAAAGCCACGCTTTAATGAAAGAACAAACAAACTGGAACACTCCTTCCGTCTTCCTCTCCACAAAACCAGGGAACACGTGAATGCGATGTTACATACATATGTCCCAACAAGTAAGTTAATAACAATCTAGCATTGGCATAGACAAAATTGTCACATGTCCGTTCACGATACGCTCTTGCTCACATTATTTAATCAGTTAAAAGAAGAAAAGGGGGCTATTAAGGAAAGAATGAATTGCTTTGAAGGCTTTTCATAGTAATCGTGTTTCTGGAATGGACGGCAGGACATTGGAGAGGAAAGAAAAGCTATACTTGAGTAATGACAATGAATTTGGCTTGAATGGGAATGAATGAGTCAGACAGTTTTTTTGTAGCTTAAAGGATGACAATTGCATACAATATTACTTAAATAAGCTTAAAAAAGATAAGCAGAGGTGGCCAACAAATTACGAGACGCTGCTAGTTGAGTTGGTTGGGAAAATAGAATATGTATTCTGAATGCCACTAATGAGAAATGTACAACTGAAGTGGTTTGGCTGGAGGAAGAGTCTATTTTTCCAGATAGTCGGATTCAGAGAATGTGCATTGATGAGCTGAATTAGTCAAGTAACATTAATCATTTCATTAGCCTTTCAAGTTAAACTTTCACTGGAGTCAGGAAGAAATCGATTTGGGGCAAAATAAGAAGAAGAAAACTTTATTGCTTTCTAGAATTTTGATGAGAGGATAAGTATTTTAGCGTGTTCCTGAGTTCGTATAGCTGACGTATGTGTATCATGGCTGGATAATGGAATCATGCTGAGCAAAACGTGACTTGTTTTTTCTTCCCCCTTTCCTTTGCTCAAAATAAGAGAAAGTGAAATGAGTACATTCATATCTGTCAACTGTAAATCTATAATACGTGTGGGAGAAGAAATGCCAAATGGTAATTATATGACTTTATACGTAAGCGTCCTCCTTAACTGTAACTGGAAGTAATCCAATCTTCTTTGTAATTGAAATGTGATACAGATCCAGTACATCCATCCGTACATCATCACATCTCAATCTCAAGGGAGATAGTAAATATTCCATATTGCGACAAAAATATCCGATGGATGTCTAAATATTTTTAGAAATATTATTATTTATTTTTTTTTTAGAAAAATACTTGATATATATCTTAAATAATGTAAAATTGACGTATCATGGAACACCTATTATAACATTTTCCAAATAAATGTTTATTTTTACTTGACATTTTCTTTTTGAATGGTGAAGGAATTTTTTTGTTTAGTAATCTGCTTTCTCCTAAATTTTTAGATCGGGGGAAAATTTATAATTGAATGCTTTAAAGTGTTCCAAGGGATACGTCCTTGAAAACTGGGAGTTATTGGGGAAAATATACGGTCATTTTTTTAAACTTTGCTAGGTACTACTACACCACTCCATGTCGGACATTTCAGGCCCTCTTCCCAAGCCGCCTTCCTTCACTACATTCCTTCTACTGACGGGAGTCACGTTTTCAAACATGCATGCAAGCCAACTAGACAAACAATCTATTTATTCCGTAGTCATCATCAGCTCTGAACACTAGATCCCACTAAGGAAAAGGAGGAGTAAACAGGGAGAAACGTGATGCGATGGAATAGATTGGCAAATTTACGGGCTACAACGCAACGGAGTTATAATTATCAACACCAACCCTGCCCTGTAAAAAGTTACGTTATGCATGACTGAATGGAAAAGGTTAAAGTTGAGCTTGTCAAATTCACGTTAAATGTTCCTCTTGAAAAAACAAACACAAAAAGTGTTTACTGTATTATATTCCCAACTTCAATGTGTGGTCTCCAATTACATTAAATTATGAATGCGGCATATTATCGTAAACAGTTATAAAGAGATGATTAACTAATTCTCCCTACACCAATCGTAGGAAGTCTTTGAAATATCTAAAATCATTTCATAAGGCATGTAGGCAAGTCAAAGAAAATCATACGATGCGACATGTGATTTCATATTTTGAAATATGTTTTTCTTTTTTCTAATTTTCCATTGCTAATTTAATTACAGATACGGATGCCGGATGTTTCCTTGAAAGAAAAGTCATTATTTTAGACCCAAATAGGAAGTAAAAGTAAAATTTATAATGTTCTTGACTTGACTTTTAAAGTGTATGCTAAAAACGTTTCCAGATTTTAATTCAAGTTCTCACATGTTTTATCCATATCCCGTGTTTGAGCACGGAATCATATTCCAGGAATTCATTGAGAAGACGTACTTGAACAAATACGAAGAATAGTGGATATATTATCTTGATACCTACTTTATACAAACAATTTCCCATGGATGACCGAATAAATACTGAGAATTTATCAATAAGCCTGCTGGAATAATAAGTGTTCGGAGAAATATAATATGCTCTATTCATGTCCTTTCACGTGCCAATCCAATTCCTGGGAAAAAATCTTCAAATAAGCCCAACCTTGTTTATAATTTCAAATTTCAAATTACATTCCAATATCTTTCAGGTGGCCTGGCCAGCAGGACAAATTGAAGATAAGTAAGTGGACTGAGCATTAAATTCCAAAATACATACAAAAAGTTGTTGCTCAATTTTTTATGTAAGTCATGTTGGTTTGTTTGTTGTTGTACTGCTGTGGAAGATTCTGGATTGCGTCATGAGATATGGTAATTATTGACACTTTGGATTTGGTTTGGACAATTTCTCAACTTCCCCCACCAACTTAGGACGATTTGCTTTCACAATGATGTAAAATCACATTCTACCTTTGCAGTACCCTGCGAAACCTAAGTGAAAGCATAAGAGCTCTTAAAAATCCTTAAAAGATGTAATTTCCCAATCTTATCTAATCAGGCAAAAACATAACAATGAGCTTGGCATTTATGACCAATCATTCAAATAAATTACAGTATAGATGGCTACCTTTATTGCCTAATAGTTAGGTATTTTAATGACGGAAATGTGAGACCAGAAATGATTGCATTTTTTCCCAAAGTGACTCAATCTATTTAAAAGTAACTTTGTTATTCATTTCATCGTATTGCGCATTCCATGAAACAATATCCATCTTACACAATTCGTTTAAATAGAAAATCTTAAATTAATTTTATCCTGTGAAAGTTTCACATAACGCGTGTGTCACATACATAATAGCATGTCAATATATCAGCTTAGCTTATGGCACATATCCCATCGCACACATTTTCTATTATGAGAAAACATGTGCGGAATTGAGACATATGTTTGGAGCCCAATCTCCAATTACCCGATATACCGTACAGTTGCGAAACGTGCTGTGGAACTGGATGTCTAATACTATGTCTGTGTACAAAAAAAAATCTTCCATCCCATTTCCAATTGAATGACACACACACGTTTTTATCCACGCCTAGCCAACAGGACAAAGTTTTGGCTTTCTCACAACTACAGCCTCATGGCATGACATGGTTCATTTCCTATTCCCACAGAAAGCTTATGATTAGTATTGAATTTTTTAGGAGCATAAGTCGCAGATTTATGTATATCTATACTATATATTATATCCATCGGTTTTTCTCTTTCAATAAATGAACTGAGCTATACATTTTTGGCAAAATTGATTTGGCAAACAACATGAAACAATGTCCACAGACTTTTGTTTGCGAACAAAACGGTTAATAATCTCATATATTTAGTCATATGATGTGAAGTACATGGCATTGTATCTGATTTGTTACAAAAGTCTTATATAACAAGGTAGATAATGTGGAACGTGAACGTTTTTGCTTATTCTATTATCCGTAATGGACATGGATGAAGCTGTGGTGTTGAGAAGAGATACATAAATTCGGTATCGGTTGACTTTCGACATGCATGACGCTGAATAATTTAGCTTTTATTTTTCCTAATCAGTATCATCATCACTGCGTTGTTGCCGTTGCATTGGAGGAAATGCTCAGCCAGTCGGATGTTGCTTCCTAAGTCAATGCACTTCATTAGTCAGGGTGTCAAGCAAAAGTAGCAAATAGCAATAGGTATGTACATTTTTTACTGTTAAAATCCTCATCAGCATCTTTACAACTTGTCTGCAAAAAGAGTGAACTAGGTAGCTACTTTGTAAATAATTGCATTTGCAACATAGTATTTTAGTTTGAAAATTAAGCGAACAGCAACTAAACTGGAAGAAGTCATGTTGCTCCTCCCTCAAAAAGAAAATAATAAAAGTTGAGTCTGGTAAAAAAAACCGGTTGCTTTTCCTCTCTGTGCAGTGCACCCGAGCAGAAAATTGCTAATAGAAAATGAAGAGAACATGTATACTTATTTATTGGATGGTTTGTAAACGAAAACCTCTTCGTTGAGATCTTTGTTTATAGAAAGAAGAAAAAAACTTTCTTCTATTATTCTGTCAAATCGTAAAAAACAATATACAGTCAAGCATGCTGATGTATAATAGGAAGAGATGAGGAGGGTAAGGAGAGGAATTAATTTTTACAAATTTTGGCACACTTGTTCTCAATTGTTGGCAGACATGGATTTTTGCCACAATAACATTGTGTTTGTTTGAGATGTTTTTTGGGTGCATGTATAGGTATGTAGGGGAAAGGAAAAGTTTAGGAAGCTAAATGAACACATGCATGAAGATGAAAACATTTCCTTTATATCGTACATGTTCCGTTTGTATTATGTACACAAAAAAGCCGATGAGCTCCTCTAAAACTCCACTACCACCACACACAGAGGCTACAGAACTTAAAGTTTATAATGAGGTTTAACACGTTTATTTTGGATTGCATTGCACACATTTTGCAACATTTTTATGAGCTCGTGCCAAATCCCCTCAATCACCAACAGGAGCATCTGGACGAATACATTGTGTAAACTGAAGAAAAAAGTCAGTCAGACACTCCACAACTAAAACTAAAACACGGCAGATGATGATCATGATGAGCAGAAACATCACACATAATCCTATATAGAAAAGACAAGACACAAAAGTAGATTTTTTTTTTCACAAAATAAAAATTCTTTTTTTCTAGTTCAGGAGACTACGAGGAGGTTTTGGGTTGGGGGAAAGCAGACGGAAAAAATGCAAAAAGGAAGTACATCACATCACCAACCTCTCAATGCCTAAAAATGCTTTCGTTTTTTTTGCAGCAATCAATCTTGCTTTGGCAAACTTCAGGAAAATGTTTTTCTTTTGCCCAAGAAAAATGAACGGACGGAAGAAGGAAGAAAGGATAAAAGGATAATGTACTTATACACCAAGTAGTGAGTGTGCCATATAATTTAGCATTTAGCATTGCATTTCCATTATTAGGGTTAGGGTTAACATTCACTTTTTTCGGATAAGAAGCTGCCAAAAAAATATCAGTCTGTTCGCCATGATCATCATCAGAGTCAGATTCCGTTTCGAGAAAGGTTGAAAACTTTTCCCTTCCTCATCTCGTTTCATTAGCGAATAGCCAATATCACATCAGACCGGATCAGATCACAACAGACATAATGCATGCAAGTAAGATGGCTGGGTACGCTCTGTCTGCAAATACCTAATGCAATAAATTCCTTTCAGTAAACATCTACTCCACTCTCATCCCATTCTAGACGGAAAACTATCGCCTTTCCTTCCGATGTTTTTAATGTACAAAATTGTTTGCAGTTGACAAAAACATTCGGTTCACAGAAACTTGCATAATTTTTAGCCGGTGACTATGATCCCTGGTGCAATAAACTAGAAACCTTCCCTTCTATAAATACTGCGTAGGTAGAGGAAGAGCATATTATAGCCAAAATGAACATAGCATCTCAATCCCATTTCATGTCACTTCATCTCTAAAAGTTTTTATTGCTATTTCCTTGTTTCACGCTCTTTTCCTTCAATACCATCACATCACGTTTTTTTTCTCGACTTCTGAACTGAATTAAAAACGAGTGATTTCGAAACATTTCGTCTGCTCTCGAAAATATCTTGAAAAGTAGCATGTTTATCATGCTAAATCTTTATCTTGCCAGCGCAGCAAGTAATATCATATTTACATTAGGGTCTAGTCCTGTACAGTTTTACCTTTGACATGTCTCCTTTTTACTGAAATGACCAAAGTTTAAAATTTAACTTCTGTAACGTTAATTTATTAGATATCAATACATATGAAGCAGAGCACAGGGAAGTATCCAATGACACGAATGTGAACAATCCCATTGACCTTGTTATTCTCATGCAGAGTCAGTTCAGTTCAATGGTTATCCACAGCACAATCTTGGATAACCATATTATATTATGCTTCATCGATAATTTTAATTAAAAAAAATACTAAATTACAAAATCAAATCCATTCCGCTTTGATGTAATTTAAAGTTATGAAGAAGCAGCCATATTTCATCAAAGTCAACTTGAACAGCAACATAATAAGTAACTATGTACGTGTGCAATCTTCTTTTCCATCTCATCAGCAGACGTCATCGTAATCATCATCATCAGCCCAGGCGACATTATTATTACGGGCCAGGAAAAATTAATAAATTATGATAATTCAGTTTTATAATCAGATTCAGATATTAATTGCTAAAGCAAACAAACACTTAACCTCAAACATTCAACTTGATGTATCCAGCAGAAGGGTTCCACCAGTATAAAGTATAAGCTCTTTCAAATCTCAAGTGGAGCTTTCATATAATTCCTCAAAGAATATGAGTTAAACCTATTCCAAAGCTTTATAATTAGAAGCTGATGACATGACCGGAGAAAATTGCGAAATTTTTCAGAGTTCTGTTCTGATTGATAAGATAAATAAAAACATACTCGTGTGTGGGGGAAACCAAAAATGGGAGTGTTACAGATGCCAGGCCAGAAGTGATACAATTTTTGACAAATATTTTTAGGTACCATCACCCGGTCGTTATGTTACAAGAGGTCATAGTCGTCATATAATACTTGGAAGCTTCACTTCACACGTAAATGGTTTAGTCAGCAGAGCATAGCCCAGCATATCATTAAAATATTTAATAGGTAGGGCAAACACATCTCCAAAATAAATATATTTAATCATCCTGATATTATATCATACCACTTGATCGTGAATGTGATGTGTGGACCCGAAGTAGATGAGTTCAGCTCATATCAACTCAGAAAAAAAATTATTATTATATCACCCACATCACATGTGTAAAACTACATAACAGACAGCTTTACCAAACTTTAACTAATAATCATTGCATTGGTTTTGGATTGGGGGAAAAACACGAGACCCGAAAGAGAGTTTTGTTCCTAGTTATGATGATTTGAGTCGAGTGCGAGCAACCGTGTCACTCCTTGACATAAGGAGGACATGATGAATGATGATGATCAATGATGATGGGATGGGATATGAGATTGATGATAATAATGATGGTGTTTTGGTACGGGGTCATTTAACGTATGGTACATCATCATCATCATCATGGAAAAAATACTTGAGGATAATATGCCGATGATGATGACGATGACGGAACACACTCTTCTGAATACATTATACAACTGAATTGAGCGAGGATGAGCCGGATTAAACTCTCGAAAAGTAGTTAGCTGCAGCAAAGGGATTTTTGCGAATCACGTTACTTCACTCGAAAAAAAAAACACAGCAAATATCTGTACATACGTCAAGAGAAGAAGAAAGGGTGTGTGGCGCTGGTTGGCTGTTATTGGCATATTTGCACCAGCAAAAATAAATTGTTTTTAAACAGCTTTTTATGCTTCGTAGTCGTAATTGAAACGATAAATAAATAAGCAAAGCGGCCTGCACTTTTCAATTTAGGTATTATGGAATGGAATGAAATTTATTATTGCGAAAACAAAATGTCTTTCGATGTGGGTTCATTGTGCGGACTGCGAATATAACTGAATCATAGTATGGGAAGGTTGCAAAATTACTTTCAGTCTGCGTAGGGATTAGCAATCTCAATCTGTCTAAGAAGAAAAGGAAGGACAAAACAGTACTCAGATCACAGATCGTTTACTTCCGCACGGACATATTTTTTTGGGGAAAGTAGGTCAGGATCAGTTTAAATTCGGAATTGATTATGTTGGTTTGATATAAATTTTATTTATGGAAATACACTGGATGGAGGGAGGAGGGAGTGGCGTCACGCGATAAAAACTATGGACAGAAATGGGAGGTGTGATATTAGGTACATATATAACTAAGAATATGTCCATGATACGTGACTATGATTGTGGGTAACAGCGTTCTGCATAACAGGAGAAAGTCTCGGGAAAAAGTATTAAGTAAATCGATTTTTAAATTGAATAGGGACCTATGCTGGATGAAAGCATTTTCAATGTAAAAAGGGATGACGTATATGGCCATATTGTAATATGGCCCATATATTACAGGAGGAAAATTAGACACGCCACATGCCATGTTATAACTAGGCAGTCCTTGTCTTCAGCAAAGGGCAAGAAAGAAAGTGTGGTAGGTTGTGTTGTTTTGTCAGCAGCGTGAGTTGCAACGTGACTTTCCCGACTAGACTTTCTTCGAACTTTTTATACGAGTATATGTGTTCGATATTAAAAGGGAAAAAGCCATGCCATATGTCATCATAGTTATGTATGAACATAGATGAAAGAATGTACAAAACTAGAAAGCTAAATTCCGACTACTCCAAGTACGACGAACTGGATGATCAATGCTAAAGAGGACACCAACTTTCACCAGACTTCTGCAGGCTCTTCTGCTTCTAGAGGACAATTGAGAGCTTTATCGCTAGTTCCGAAAATTTGCCAGACAAAAAAAAGTTATGTATATGTCGTGTGGGTGCAAAGCAAATATGGAACTTGCTGTCACACAACAGATGCATGATATATGTATAGGAACATAAAAGTTAATTCGAAAGGTTAAACAATTATTGTTCTGTCGTTGCTGGCCCAGTCATGTCACTGTCGGGATAAATGTAGCAGTTACTTTAGGGAAATTACGAATACAGTAAAACATTCCAATCTGATCCTATCGGTATTACCCGTCATAAGTAATTTTGGGATGTTGGGGCAAGTTGAGAACATTCCAGTTTTTTGCAAGAGAAACCGATAACTCTTTCTGATCAATTGGATATGGATTGAGTTTCGGATGGGAATGGATTTAAGAAGACAAACTATGCTTTCTACGTTCTAATTGTAAATTAAATAGTCATGTACTTTAATGTGGCATCATTTCCCTTTAAGAATTTATTATATGGAGATATTAAACTCAACTTCCTCAGAATATGATTTAGGGAGGCTGAAAGTCTTTGTACTGATGGATTCGATTAATCAGTTCAAAGAAAACAACAATGTCTGACAAGGTAGGTACGCTGTTTTGTAAACAGTTCCAGGGAGGATCATAATATCCGCAATCATGCTTCTAATTCATGATTCATCTGTCTATTTTCTCTTCTGATGAAGCTTTTTGTTGTTCAATCACGCGGAATTAGTCCATGCAAAATAAGAAAAATCTTATAGTGTATCTGTCAAAAGTTGAAAGGAGATTGAATGAAATCCGTCCACCATCAAATTTGCTATTGTAATAGTAATCATTATTATAACTATACTCCTAGACCCTAAAGTAAAATCATTTTCTTACATTTCCTTTCTTTCATTTTTCTTAACTTCTTCTCACATTAAAAATTCAAACGCTTCTGCGTTCTGAATATAGAATTACTTGGTTCGTCCCTCTTCATCTGATTCATATCTTAGGAAGACATCCTCACATTTTTATAAGCCTACCAACCCAGATTATTTGGTAACTTCAATGCAGATTCAGTTTATACGCGAGTTTCAGGCCAAGCAAGCTAAAGCTACCGCAAAATGTCTCTTTGGATTTCGACAAAATGGGCCTGACGCCTATTTCATTGTCATTGATATTTATAATTCAAGGGAATCCTTCATCATATCATCTATCATATTGTCTGTAAAAACATTCTATTTTCAATTTGCACATGTAATTTGGCATCATCGCTTGATAACGCGACTGGTCCAACCACCTCATCATATCTTATTGCCGAATGCATGCTTAGAAAAATGCTCATAATTACCGATCACCATCATATATCCGCTGATATAATTTCGATTGCCAAATCACCTTTATGATATGAAACTTGCTTCCATTCAGTTAACATTCTTCCCAGTAAATTAACTATGGAATATATGCATAACGGTCCAAAAATAACTGTAAAATTAATATTTTTACTAACCTTTCGTAAGGACTGTGTGCACTGACAGGGACGCCGCCAGCTCCAATGGGTTGTTGTCCTGACGGGGCATTGTGACGATGGCCCTGGCTGACTAGCTGATCATCCCAGAATGGGTCAATTTTTGGGATTTCCATTGTTCAAAAAGTAACGACTTACTCCACGTTTCCAAAAAAAGAAGCAGCGATTACTTTCGCAAATGGTTACTGATCCGTGACTGCTTTCACTCTTGTTGACTCTGATCTGATCACTCACTATTTTCGTATGTGTCCTCCACTCTGTCCTTCGCTAGGTATTTATATAATTTTTATTCAGCAGGCTTATCTCAAAGTTATTGGGAACTCAATCTACTCCTTAACCAGGTTGAAACAAATTGGAAGCTTAAAATACTTCACTTGGAACTTTGGAAGTTATCGTCAAGCAGAAGTTTACTTTTAGCATTTAACCCGTTCTGGAGCCAACGATGTTTACTTCAAAGATGACCAGATAGATAGACAATTTACACAAGCATAACCAAATCGTCAACACGTGAAGGTCCTTTTACGTGTCTTTTTTAGGTCATCATCAACAGTTTTAATTATAACAAGCCTTGTCTTTCAAACGAAAAGCTTCCGTTTTAGCTTTCACCCATCATACTATCATCCTTCTTGAAATGGATTTTCCCTTTCGCTTCAATTATTAGTTTGAGTATGTCGTGCCAGAACAAAACGGAATAGTCTGGAAAAGTTTTTAAACTGAATCGATTAACTGGAACTTAATAGGAAAAACAATTGTTTCCGTCCGTCCTTGCTTAAAAGTTTCAATCGTGTCAATACACACCGCTTCTAATTGAGCCCACCTACACATTTCCACAAGAGCAACTACGCATTGGCTTTGTTGGCTTATTGTTAGTTTTTCTTTATTTATCCGGTGAAAGTGGGTAAGCATTGTCACCACCACTGTGTCAACATACTTAAAGTAACTCAACTTTCAAGGTAACTTCACTTTCCACACGTTAAAGTAAAATATTTACTGGCTGTCACTCATCATCATTTCGTTGTCCGATTCCGCTGATTGCCGGCTGGGTGATCGCCTGATCAGAATGGATAAATCCGGTTTTTATTCCTGCATTTTTCAATTGAAATAATTGATTATTTGCTTAAATAAATTATTAGCATTTTAAAAACATAATGGAGCCATTTTCATCATGAATAACAACTATTGTTATGAAATTTATTTTACTGAAAATCCTTCAGCTCAACTCATGAAAAGCCAAAGAAAGAAAGTTAACCGACCTTTCTCCTTTTCGCTACCTTGTTCGAAGGTGAAACCATTAAAATTGAGGTAAGTGATGATAAAAAATTTAGCTGTAAGCAAACTAACCGTTCTTTCCCAACTACTTAATAGCCCAAACAATATTTTCTAAAAAAAAATAACCTACGCACCAGGAAAAAATCAATAACATACCGTGTTATGCGATTGCAGCCTGCACTTTCTCCACCGTTATTTGTATTGTCACTATTTACTTTACATTTTCTGCACGTTTTGTCGACCTACAAAAGCGATGGCTGTTGTAAGCTGTTTTTTTCTGCATGTTTTCTTTCTGCTTGTGAAGGAGTAAAGTTTTTTTCAGGAGACCGATGTTGCTCTGGAGCTTGATCCAGCCAAACTGGCACTATTTTCCCGAGCCCACTTCTTTCACATTCACTTTTTCACACGTAGATTCATCCGGCCTTCCTTTCCCTATGCGAAAAGTATATGTACTGCCGTGTTTTTATCGTGTGCAAAAAAAATATGTTCATTCCGCTGTTATCATAATAGTGTAGCAGCAGCATAGCTTTCTAAGCCCGGCATGGATGAGCACACGTCACGAAACTCATCGTGTGACTTTAACCGTTCTTGTTCTATTGAATGTTATGTTGGTTTGGTATGAAAGAAACCTAACAGTTTTTTTTCATGCCTTTCCATTTGCCATTTCGCTTAAAATGAACTTACTGACTGATGTGATGACTGAACTGTTTTTTGCGGATCCTCCATCCAATCCCAAAAACACATTGAACTTAATGTGTTTGCTCTCCACTACTACTTCGCTCTCTTTACTTTTCCCATGCACTATATAGGAATATGTTACTGATATTGTATGCTGGCTTGCCTGTGCCGTAATCAGCGTCAGAAACGAGAATAAACTTGGAATCCCAACGTCCATCCAACCATATTTCAGATGCAGAGGAGAGAGGTGCTGTTATAACTATAAAATCTCGCATCCATTTAAAACTGGGCTTCGTTCGGCTTCTCCATCTCCTCCGCTGATGCTGACATGACATTGTGGACGTTCTCAGTTCTCGTGTTGTCGCTCGTGTTCTATTTTCTGCGTTTCAAAAATTGCGTATAATCATTACGAGATCACGTTCGAGCAGCAGAGGTATGTACATTTTAGCACTTATGTCGATGCCGAGGCAAAAAAAAGGCTTTTATATTCCAGGATGGAGTTGCGGACGGGATCTCTACGGATTTTGCTTGGAATGAAAAAATACCGCACGTGTAGTTCTTATCTACGTACGTGTACGTGTGCGTACTTTTCTAAGTTATACTAGCATAAAAGTAACAGATTTATTACGTTTAATATTGCGAAAATCCGTATTAGCAAGAATGATAGAGATCACTGAATAACCAAAAGTTTATTTAGCACCGATGATTAGGTATGCTTAAAAGTAATCTGATTTGAAACTGATAATTTATAATCAGATCTGATTTTTTTAAAGTTATGTTAATTTTTTACGCTATTGTCGACTAAGACATAAAGTTGATTGTGTTTGCTTTCAATTTGAATACGCTCCAGGATCCAGTTTCGGCTGACTTTTTCACAGGGATGAAAATGAATGAATGCGTTTAATTTTGTTGACCGCATAAAACTGATGAACTGATACATAGGAACACTCTAGTGAGCATTTTTTCATTTAAAATTTTCCATGATTGTTCAAGACGTAAAGACATTTTATGCCCGTGGAGTTTATTGTTGGTTGGTGAAAAAGTACCTTTAATTCTCAAATTGTTAATTGATGCCCCTCATTACTTTCGTGGATATACCTAAGAATTTTACTATCCAAATTAATTAATGTCATATAGTTATTATTATCATCCTGTTTTTGTAGCAGATTGATGCTGAATGACAAGTCATATTTTCGTATTCTGTATATGGGTTTGAGGAGAGGAGCATACGGTTCAAAAAACTTTTATTATGTCGATGGCTCTTTAACTATTAAAAAGCAGTTAAAAATAAATTGTATTTTTTTTTCTTCATAAAACCATTGACACATGTATTGAGCATGACATGACATTGCTGACACGACATGACATCCTTATTGCTTGATTGAGCACATTCCGTAGACTCTGCGTCGCATTATCGAACGAAAATATTCTCTCCTTCATTCATAGATTTCAATTTTCTGCTCTGAACTGGAAGTCTACAAATTGCCGACGGAAGGTGCAGAATAAAATTATTGATAAATAGATGGAGATGGAAGCAGAATTTGGAAAATTTATTTTGCAAGTTATTTATCAGCCACGGTAAAAGAAAATAAATTAAATGATACTTGCCATTTATTTATCCTGGGGCAAAGTGACACAACTTTGGAAGAAAAATTTTTGGTATTCATCTCGGCTGGCACGTGTGCACGTGTAACTTCCAATTTGACATCGTGTACGTCCACATTGCTTATTGAAGGAATATTGCACAATGAAAATATTTGGCATTTTTTTACAAACAAAAAGTTTAAAAATAACATCCATTCTCCTTTCTCTGGACAACAGCTCCAGTCATATCACATGAAATAACATGCATTCTGTATCACATCACATTTTTTAACAATACAGCAGCTCCATTCGTGTCAATCAATCACTGCTCCTGCTCGTGTAAATGTAACAGTTTTTGTTCCTCCTTCCTATCTCTGGAACAGATTCAGTTCAATCGGTCCACCAGAGAGAGAGCCAGACGAGAAGATTACGAAACTCTACGGTAGAGTCTGCCAGTTCCAAATTTTTTAAAATAGTTTATACTATCTTGTCCATATCTCAAATTCAGAACGTACTTAATTTAGTATAAATAGTCTATAGGATTTACGATGATGATGAATTGATGATGAAGATGATCTTATTTGCTCCGCAAGCAATTTATCGCGTGTTTCCAAAACGCTGATACTGCGGAGTAAGTACATCGACGAGTCAAGGTTGGTCATTTGACTGATTTGCTTGGGAAAGAGAGTTTTGTATTGTAAAAACATTGTCATTTCATTATTATTAGCTCGCACAGTTGCCGGATGATGATGATCATCATCAGCATCACCATTGAAGCAGACATGTTTATCTTGTGGATAATAAACAGAAATAAGGTGCGGTGTGCAGTGTAAATATAACTGATCATATTCATAAGTAGCGTCATCATCATCACAATCTGCTTTTGACGGTGTCGCTCCTGCTCCTAATGTAAAATTGTTTCGTTTTTGTCATAGTCATAGCCTTCCAACATCTCAAGCCATATACAACAAATACGGTGGAAAAATAGGCTGGGCTTCTGCTGGCTCTGTAATTCCATTTTAAGTATGAAATTGCAGAGTAAGTAATCAGTAATCACTTTCTGAACGGTCGTCTCAGCTTGGTAATAGTAGTAATGATGATAATATTATTAGTTGGGGGTTATTAGTTGTAAGCTATGAATGGATAGATAGTTAAAAGTTAACATAAATAATTCTCTTCTATTGATCATCTTCATGTATGGTGATGTGATGAGGAGGA
>JAQGAI010000932.1:0-16789 GCA_034696905.1 Lepidocyrtus violaceus | reverse complement strand
AGAGACTTCTTCCAAAGGAGCATTGAACAAAAGCTTTCACTTGTGAACAAACTGCAATTTCCCTTTGATGGCTAAACATAATTCGACAGGAAACGCTAAAAACCTATTATGGCATGGCTGTGAAACTCAAATAAGGTGTATTATTTGCTTGTGGAACCAATCTGTATTTTTTCTTCATGGGGAAAAAATTAAGAAATGTTTATTTTTGTTTGTTTTTTATTATCATTGATTGGCAGTGTGAGTGAATGTAGTAGAGGGGTAGTAATAACGCACTGTATACATAAGTTTTCCCTGTCGGTGGAGGCTCTTCAAGGGAGCGGAAGAGTTTCAAAGCTCAATATTTAAGGCCATAAAGGAACTCGAAATGTTTATTTAGACAGGAGAGCATCAACGGACTTTCTTGTTTTGCCTTTCATTTATCGGCATCGCCAATGAAAAGTTCAACTCCTTTCTTCAGTTTACAGTATTTGGTGGGAAACGGACTAGAACGGCAGAGGAATAAACAGAGTGAGGGAAACAATGACGAGGAAACATAATTTTAATTGCTTAATTTTCTCTATTCTGAATATAAATTATGTATTTCATCAGCCTACACTACCTTTGCATTGACAATGAGCAGCGAGAGATCACTTTTTCCCGGCGAGTTTGCTTTCAGCCCAGCGCAGCGCCCTCACATAAATCAATCCCAGAGGATGACAAAGGCTGCGACAGTTGACATAAACTGGTCTAGTACAACAATTGAAATTATCGTTTCAGTAATCATTTTGTGGTCAACCTGCTGCTGTTGATGCGATGTTGACCGGTAAAAAAAGTGGAATAAGCTAAAGTGCAATTGTATATATTTTCCTTCTTCTCTGGCTTTTTACTCTTTGCAGCAGAAAGGGAAGGAGACAGTCTCATTTTTAGATTGGAGGAGACACGACACAATGTTCTGCAGTTTTTAAGGAAAAAATACAATTGGTTATTTGAGTTTGTCACCCTGCTGCACGCGGTGCACACAACCAACTCCACACAGGTTTTCTTTTCCTCTCTCTCTCGGCCGGCCTGTCTGACCACTCAAATGATAATCTACCGACTTTATTTTTTTGGGTTAGTCTTGTCTTCTTAACATGGCGTATGTCGTTTCCCCTTATCTGATATATTTTTATGGCCTCTCTTAAACTCCCGACGGTTATCTCCGCTAGTCATCTATAACTTGACAGGGAGATACTATACTGGTTTGCTTGTAGTCATCAAGGAGTCAACCTAGAAGATCACTATTATTGTCACCATTCATTTCCCATAATCTTCCCTGAAGAGAAGAACAACAAACAGCTTTTTGTTAAAGATGATGATAAGGTTAGAAATGAGAAAGAGAAGCAAAGTTCTTCCCCAATATGATACAAAACTTCATCAATTCTCCAAAAAAAAACATTATACTTCAGAAGAGAATTATTTTTTGCACAGTCCGCTTCAGAAACGTTTCACTAAAATTAGCCAATTTGCAATTGAAATAATTGTTTCCGTAAAGTTGTACTTAACCCAGCATGAGAGCCATTTTCATAATTCCTCCCAAAGTGTTACAATGATACATATTATCATCATCATCATTTTTATTCCCATTTTTACCATTTCTTAATAATCTGGCTATTTTTTCTTGTCAGGCTAGACAGCAGACCAGACCAATTTACGCAAATCTAGCAGAGATAACCACGGGAAATATAGTAGCCAGTCTTCTTTCTACGCTTGATAAAAGTGGAGCACAAGGCTCCAACTTCACACACTATATTTTGAAGGGAAAATTACAAAAGAAAATCATCAGTACTTTTTTTTATCATCCCAACCATACCATAACGAAACTGAGCAGCTGTACCAAAAAAACAAAACCAACTCATCTAAGATCCCAGTCGTCATCACGGTCATTAGTATTTTTCCTCAAATGAGCAAAATAAATAAGTACTTTTACAAGGAAAGAGAAGTAGGTAGGTAGAAAAAAAAACGGCGACCGAAGACCAAACCAACAAAACAAATAAGGGAAAGCAAAAGGATATGATATGAGGAATGACTCAAGTGAAGACTGTCGCCATTTCACAAAGACATCATCAAAACAGAAATTGCGTAACAAGACTTTTGTTTCTTCATAAACAAGAAGAAGGAGACAGTCCATCCTCCGTATCATATACTTATATCGTACCCGGCTCATATCTCAGGTTTAAGCTTTCCGGTGTCATCAACTCAACATCATCCGATCATCACTATCATCTTCTCGGCCAAAAAGGTATTTTATCCTTTTTATCCGACTCCCGCCTCCCTGGCTCTTTTTTCTCAAACTACAACAGCTACACTTTTTTCTACATTTACATGTTTTGCACCATCGGTGATAGTGATAATGATCCCATCATCACATATGAATTATATACAGAGTAAAAAAGGTTTGTTGCCCTTTTGCAATCATTCTCATTCATTTGGTGGAAAGTTTTAGCCCAGAAAAGAAAACGGTGTTCCGTGTTTTTCCTCCCGATCGATCATATCTTTTTTATCATCAGTTTTAGTTTAAAAAAATATTAGTCTTAATCGGTCTGGCTCTTTTCTGTTGTGCTCATGATGATTATGATGATGATGCCATATCATCCCTTTTACTCCGGAGACGGACAACAAGAGATCTTTGAGAATGAAAGATGATCATGATGATGACGAAGACGACGACTTCCTTGCACAAAAAAAAGAAACAACAAACATATTACATAGCTCGAGAGGAGAGAAGATGCTCTCGTCCTGATATCCTCTGATCCTACGTCCTGGTGCTAAGGATGATGATGATGACGAGAAAAGATTACTGGCATGTTTACACAGTAATTTAAGGAAACAAAAAACCGTATCTTTTGCTACTGTGTTACCGTGCCTAATTTTCATTGTAAATTGTGTGAAATTCTATCTATTTTTCAGGAGAACAAAAAAAAACTTACGAGACTTATTTACTCATTTCTTCTCCATTATCTACTTACTTTAGTTCTTGAGTAGTAGACTACTGAAGACTCGACTGGGTTGGATATGAAGATGAGATTAGGTATCTGAAGCATTAAACATATTTATGTTTCCTGAAAAACGGTGGAAAAAAGTGGGAGAGAGGATTGAGAGAGACTCGTCTCATGAAGATGATGAGAATGCGAAAAGCAAAATGACTACTATCCTTATGAGATTTGTTCATCATCATCATCATAATAGTAATAATAATAATGATATGAGATGATCCTCTCTTTCTCTCTAAAGAGAATTTTGAGACTTGAGACGTCTGCCTATTTTCTTCCCTCCTTGTTCATCTTATTATTATTACTTCTCAGGAAAAAAGGATTGACGAGTGTAATACGTAATAACAATTTGTTGTTTTCTTATGAAAAAAGATGAGAAAAAAAATATATATTAGTCTGGGCAATGAGGATGTGGATGTACGCGTATTATATTATGAAAAATAAGAAGCAAAGAAAAAAGATGATTTTTGTTTTTCATAAAGGAGAAAAAGGATACAAATCCAGAAACGTGTAATATGCCATGTATAAAATGTATGTATGGTTTATTGTTATTGCTAGTAAGTTAAGCTATATGCGTGGATCTCTGTACTCTGTATGTGGACGACTGACTGTGAGTGAACCAAGGAGCTTTTAATAACGAAGTTGCGATTTGGGTTTACACTGAGATTTTCTACTCCTTTTTATACGCAAGAAATTTTAGACTCACACTGAGTAAAAAAATCAGTAAAGTCCACTCAAGGCCAACCGTCTCAGTAAAATCAACTCAACTCATCACATAGTACCAAAAGCATTCATTTCAAATGTATCACTTTGCCCCAAAACTGAATGAGTGGAGTCTAAAAAATTTACATAAACCGCAACGAAAAATTGTCAGTTCGACTCAACTCTTCACTGATTCGTCTATCTATAAGCATGGTGTTATTTTGTGTCATCTTGCCCCAAATCATCGGCAGAGTTGAGTTGAGTCTAAAATATTTGACGTAATTCGCAACGAAAAAAATTGAGTAAAATTTACGCAAGTCGTCCGTAAAAAAATTGAGTAAAATTTTCAGTGTAAACTGAAATCGCAACTTCCTTAATATTTATCTATTTCCCACATAGGATTTTTGTGTGTGTGTGAATCCTTTTTTTTGAATATGGTTTACTCATGCACAATAAAAGTAAGTACAAGTTGGAGAGAGAGAGAGAGAGAGAGATCTGTAATGCTCACGTAAGTTGTAAGTAATGTGCTTTTGCTCTTGTTCCAACTCCCAAAAAGACTGGCGTCTGTGTCCTGTCTCCTCTCTTGATGTCTGAAAGTCTAGGCCCTTTGGCGTGCCCGTTTTTTCCTTCGCCCGTATCGTATAGTACAGTATATTTTCTCTACGCTTCGTTTCCTCTCCCTTTCTTTCGCTTTACTTCCTCTTCCATTTAGATTTAGATTCGTGGGGAGGAAAGAAAGGAAAAGAATAGGCTCATGTTATTTATGCAAAAAAAAATAGAAGGAAACTCTAGGCAGCTGGGCAAGGTTTTCTTCGGGGGGAAGTAATAATCAGTAATAAATTCTGTTATGTCATTAGGCGGAGCCTTATCAAGTTTTGGGACAGGTAAGAATCTTAATCTAAGCCGGATATTTCACGATAGCAAATGACATTTTACATTTGCTTGCTTGTTAAACGGTTCTCGTGTTGTTTGTTTGTGCTGTATTCTTTTTGCAGGGAACATGCAAAGATTTTTGGTATTTTGACTCTTTCTTTGCCATTACTTTTTGTACCGAGTGGGGTTATAGGGTTGATGACTTTATTGCCAAGTCAAGTGACATATAACATGACGGGGTAATTGAACCTAATTTTTTATGCTTCATTTCATTTTTTTCGCCCTTTTTAGAAAATGATACATGGGCTATATGAATTTAAATTAGGAAATTGGTTAGGCTATTACATCCCAACCATGAGTTAAACAAAATTGGCGGAGAGAATGTTTGCGAACTGCAACAGCAGTAAAAATTACTTCAGTTACGGAGGAAGGAGCCGAGCCAAGGAAGTAAAAAAAGTGTGTTGGTTTGTGACTTATCATAACAGCCTACACAACTAAACGGAAACTGCGCCTTTTCCTTGGCTTCCACATAAATATGTTTGCTGAAATGACTGGGTGAAGGAATGTGAGTAACCAAATGACTATCGATTGAAACAAAAACCGTAAATTGTAGCTCAACACGATTTTTTACGATATTGTCCTGTCTTTTTCGTTATACATACCAAGCTCAGTTTCATTCATTCCCAAGCAGAAACAGTGCATGTGTTGGTGCATTGTCCTTCTAGAATAGCACGCGATTGTTAAACGACCAGGACCCCGACATTTTTGTTCCTTACTTGTCAATTAATTAATTGCTACATTTTGAAAAAAGTCTCACCGTAAGTAACGTAACAAAAAATTGAACACATTCCAAAAATGGGGTTTTGAGGAGAAAAAATCAAAATCATGACATGATAAACCAGAACAATACGTAGAAAGGAGGCTTTCTTCGGGAGAATATCCCGTTTCATCTCTCGTAATTTGAACTTTGCAATTTGCCTCCTATAATTTCGTATGGAAATGAAACGGAAGTGTGACGAGGTCTGATCTACCTTGCTTTTTTCCAATTTCTAAATAATGTTCTACCCTTGTAGAATTTAACCAATTTTTTTCGGATTCCGCTTGTTTTCCTAAATCATGATGATTTGAACCATTACTTTATACGGCTAGTCATACATTTACAGTCAGCACCGGATCCGTGAATTCGTGATCAGATCAATCAGATATTTTACAACTCAGAAGGAGGTGACGACGGAACGTAAACAACTTGAATGAGAGAGAGAGAAAGAAAAAAAAACATGACACGGAGCATTTCATTTCAATCCTCCGAAAAAATCCAAGTTCAGCGAAATGTAGGTTACTGCAACATCACATCATGAAAAACACTTGCCACTGATCCTGGTGAGTTCACAAAGAATACACACTCATGTTTCATGCGCTTTTTGCATAATATTTGTAAGAGTTGTAAGTGCGTGGCAGTGCAATTTCTGCTCTAGAAAAAAACAGAAGTTGTTTGAAAAAAAATATTGAGCTTCTTCACATTCTGCATAAGCATAGCATATAAAACTATAAATCTGCTTTTTTTAAAGGAGGACCATACTCGTTACTGTACTTTATTGATGTGTAGCGCACGAAAGCATAATAATAGCAGCATCACACCACCATCCATATACTCGCAAACGAAAAGGAACAATTTTTTACGTGTGCTCCCATTCTCCCATTCTATAATGGCTATACCTATCGGACGGATATGTACGTACACTCATTCCACATAGATTTACATGAATCCACTTGTGCTTGGCGCCGTAGAGCCTGGAGCCACCGGAATTTTTCTGCCTTGCCAAAAAAAAACTTAATTGAGTCCATATACAAAAGAAACAAGTCTGTTTCCCCACTTATATTTATTGACGTACATGAGTTTGGCTACATAGTAAAATAGTAAAAAAAAACTGTTGTTGTGCGTAAAAAATCTCATTTTCTTCGTAAGGAATATAATAGTATTTACTCATGTCTCTATTTTGTCATTCTGAAAAGTCAAAGTTACGGTTACGATGATAGAGGAGAGAGGATGATAAGTATGTTGCTGGTAAAAGTTGTTCTGTTCTGGCTGGCTGTCGTTATATGTGCCATATTATCTTAATTTGGGTTTCAGTCAGGTAAAGGTGAGAGCCTCAGCCAACAAGCATGCCATGCATAATACAATTTTTTAATGTTATGCTGTATTTATTTTTTTGCAAAGGCATATATTACGGTTGGAGAGACAAGACAGCAGACAAGCCACAGCGTCTCCATTGGACTGACCAGTTACAAACGGTAGCAAAATAAGGCCTGCTGCTTCCTTCTGGGACATACAAAACATATTATTTAGTGTGAGTGATGTTGATTAGTATGATTATTGATGATTATGATGACTTGATGACGATCTCGGCGTCAGCTTGATTGTGGTGATATGACGGTACAGTGATATGGTATGGTATGGTTGAGATTTTTTTAAGTCAAAGCACAGACCAACCTACAAAGAAACTACGCATAAAAAAGGAGAGATATCTTATTTTCCTTTTTTAGTAGATGAACTCTATCAAAAGCCGAGAAGAGACTCGGAAAGAAAAGAAGACAAGACAGTAGCTGGTTTTTATGATGATTGTTATGATGATGATGAGGGAAAGGATGTACGACGACGACGGAGCAGTCACATATTAACCACTATTATGATGATTTGCTTTTGACATGGTGCATTATTATTTCACAGGAGTGGAGACGACAGCCATATTACGGTTTTTTATTGTGTGTGGCTTGGCTTGACCAGATAAGGTGGAATATGATGACGATGATCATCATCGTGATCATGCTATGATTATAAGGGAAAGGAACTTGAAAGACAGTAAAGTCATCTGTCTCCTGAAAGATTGGTTTGGTCGGTGGTGGTGTGATGTGTTGGGAGCATCAGCGAGCGACAGCGAGCGACAGCGACTTCATGTCGTCTCTTTTTTTTGTTAAAATAGGTAAGTATATTTTTTGCTGGGAGAAAAAAATGAATGTTTATAAAAATCCTGGCGCTTCTGCTAAGGAAATGGATATGGCGCTTTGGCTTTTTTATGGGAGAAAGAAGGAGCCGGGCAGACCACAGAAATAAAAAAAAGATAATTTGGGGATGGGATGTGATGTACACTGGTGAGCTACATGTGATGGGGAAAAGACAGGAAGGAGCCACAGAGTCATAGTCAGAGGAGCCCCGACCAGGGAGAAATTCATTTGTACAGATGTCAAGTTTGATATTTGTTTACTGTGGTCTGACGATATGATAGCTCGGTGTGGTATAGTATGATAAGGAAAAGGAACACAGGTACCTATCTTCTAGCTATACCTATACATCTAGAGGATCTAGACCTTATACATTATTATGATCTAGGTGCCTCTTTAAAGGTAAATTAGATTAGGTTGATTACCCGTAATTGGTTGCATGCCTGTATGCACTTACCACGCACCAATTTTCAGTTGTTTATTGGAATGTCAAAATTGCCACTGTTCCATTTCATTTCAAGTAGCTCAATTACATCGTCCCCTACACCTTCCTCTGATAAAATAGTTGTTTTCTCCTTGTTTGCTGACGATGATGAGATGACCCACACACATTTTCTTCATCCCAAGCGAAATTCTCTCGATCTCCCCTTGAGTTGTTGTTGGACGTAGGCTAACTGGATTGGATCATTGCATGCAATGCTGCAACGCAAATAAAAATGCCTACATACAATAAAAAAAACAAGTGGTTTGAATTCAACAACTATCGCATCGTATCGTATGACCCATCACATCATATCATCATTTCATCCGTCAGGATTTTTGTAATCGTTTTCCTTGGAAATTGGACAATGATAGCTATTACGCCTCACTCATCGTCAAATCTCATCTTAGCATATTTCATTTGAAAGGGAGAATACTTCATGTAGGAAGCCAAGAAAGGAATAAAAAAAATGCTTCTCTACTTGAGATTTAAGACAATTTCATCAGCAAAAAAAAAATCAACTGTTACGGTAATTTTTTCTCGATAATCTTCTCCCTCCATCTTTATTATCGTGAAGGAAAATCTCCTTCTCAATAATCATAGAAATATGTCCGACCTTCAACAATTGGTTATTTGGGGGGATATATACATTATTTCGAAATAATTCCCTTCCCTAAATACATATGTATTCATTAATGACCAGTTGCATTCAGCTCCTGGTCTTGAAAAATTACTTGAAATGATGGATGATGGGATTTTAAACTGGCTTGTATGCGAGTTGTAAAGTCTTGAGTGTTTCTCTCGAGTTTGGATTTTGGTTTTTGAGAGGAGAAGACGCTTCTCGGAACTGTCAGTTTCTGGGAGGAAGACTAACAATTTCTCTTAATTTACATGAAATAGTAATGCAGTGGTACGTGTGTGAAACATGTGTATTTATGTGTGGGGTGCTGTCTGTTCAAGGCTAATTTTCTATTTCCAGCAGAATGATCATCAAGATGATGGCGGTGGTGTGATGGGGATGATGATGATGAGCAGAATGTAATTTGTCTGATGATTTTAATGGATTTTAAATTGACGTGGTATTGACGGGGGGAGAGGGTTTAATGAAGATAGTAATTTATATGCGCAGTTCATTTCTCAAAATTTGTTTATTACGTTGCTGGCATGTTGTAATCTGATGAGGTGAAGTTAAAATCCAACGGTTTGCACTTTTGCAGTCAGCATTGTCAGAAAGCAGCAGTGCAAGGTAAATGATTTCAGCTCACCTCATAATATAATGAAAGTAATGCAGTGGGCTTTGGTCTATAAATGGAAACCACAAACGCGACAGCGACAAATCGTAATTTAGAAGATTATAGGAAAATTTTCCATCATTTTTTAAAATGAAAGTTTCCTTAATCGCTTACAGTTCAAAAAACCTTCCAGTCCCAATCAAGGCAGTCATTTTAACCAAAAAGTCTAATTATTCATCATCATCAGATTGCCAATGGATTTTGGGAAGAGGAGAAAACGATAAAGCCTAATAGTTTTCTTTCAACCACCACCTGAAGAACAAAAATAGTGTAAAGTGTGAGCAATTCAAAAGGCTCCGGTCTAAAATTAAAAGCACATCTGTTGGCTAGACGCAAGACAAATACATAAGTTTACTTTTTTGGTTTTAACAAAAATGATGATGGCTATTTGGTGGATGGATGTATGGATGGTGGTGGGAATAAGAATGGTAATAATAAGTAGAGTGTTGCCATAAAGGTGTCTTTTTAAGCAAAAAGGTGTCTTTCCCTTTTTGACTGCTGATGATGACTTTTTGGTTTAAAAGTTAAGTAAAATAAGCTAAGCTAACAAGCAACAGTCACTTTATAGACAATAGAGGGAAAAGCCACTAATGTTTACTTAGCAGCACATAGATTTTTACGATCAAATGGAGTAAATGGTTTTCAGGGTGAAAAATTGAGTGTAATGTAATGCCTGCCTCCCTATTTAGTTTAGTAGTCTACCTGCCCCAGCCAGACAGCTTTTTTGATGGGAGTTTTTGGCTAGGTTTTAAGGAAGAAAAAGATGGGACTGTATATGGGTTATCCCTTAAAACACTATAATTAAAAGACATTAAGCTTTTGAGAGCCTTCTGGAGGAGTGACCTCTCGCTCCATCCATATGGTACGGTCATCATCATCATCGTCATGGTCTAACTGTACTGGAATATTTTACTCCATTAAAGTACTCATACTAACATTTGTAAAAGGTAAAGAGGACGGTATTGACTTGAATGATGTTTGAATTAACAGTATTATATTTGAAAGAACATCATCTTTTTTGAACTTTGAACGTTCATGTTTTCTAAGAAGTTGCAAATATTATGCTGGCTTTTTATGCATTACCCTTTTACATCAAACAACAACAAAATCATTTACTGCAATTACATTTACAGAAAAAGCAAACTGCTATGAGATTCCCTCCTCCGCAGTCACATTTTTTAATCAACGAGGAGCCAGATTGACGGCACCTTGGAATGGAACAGTGAGCTTTTTTTTCTATTCCATTGTTTATCGGTGACCTCCCATAGTTCCAATCATGGCAGCATTATTACTCTCATTAAACTGATGGTCATTTAGCCACCCTCAGAGTCATAGTCTCATTCATTCATTCTAATTCATAAAACCACGTCCCTTTTCATATAAAAACGAATATACGATTTGTTCATTATAAAGCAAGAGTTAAAGAAGAGGAAGAATAAAATTTACGATCTGAAGTACGATTAGTACAATCTATGTCTTAACGAAGAGGAAGAAGATGTGATCTGCTATTCATAATGGGCTATAAGGGTTTATTGCAGTGTTTTTTTTGCTTCCCCAACCCCAATTCACACCAGACAGGGCAGCAACACTATAGCCGAGTTATAAGTTATAGCTGGATATGATTTCATTTTAATCCGCATCTCTCAAAAACGTCACGATGATGATGACCATCACCAATCCTCATCACTCATCTGGTTAAATTAAGTGCAACTTTTTTCATTACTCCAAAACTTGTTTCCTTTTTTAATCAGGGTGCAAAAAAGGCTCATCTTCTTCTTTGGAGTGTCTAGTGTAACATATGCAACATGGTATTATGAAAGATATGACATGAGCCAATTTAATTTTCATCTTTCATTCAAGTTATAAACAAGCCTTGTTCATTTTCCTGCATTCAGGATTCAGATGGACGAGATTGGTCTGTGGTGGGAGGAAGTGAGTGCAAGGTTTAATGCGGCATTTAATCAATGGCAATATAAAAACGATCTGTTTTGGAGAAGAATGTGTGGGCTCTTGCTTTGCTCCACCACATAAAAAATGAATGGATGGATAGAGAAAAATCAGCGCGCATATGTTTAGGCATTTTAATATGCATTTAAAGTGCATGTACCTATATGACATGTGCCTTGTGTGGGTGAAAGAGGATGGGATGGATGGAGAGATGGAATATTATGGATATTATTTGTGTAAAACTTTGTTAGTTAGACATTGTATTGCATTGTCCCTGTCTTGCCAAAAGGAATAGGAGGATCTGCGGAGCTCACTGGCACCAACTTTTTTTCCCAAATGGAGATTTCGTCTTAAGCGAAGAACAAAAACAAAAATAAAAATCTTCTGAGGAAAAAAATGGCTTGAGACGGACAATGGATAATTTTTAATTTGACCATCACCACAAGCTAGAAAAAAACGCCTTTCATGTAGATTCGACGCCAGTCTGCGAGGGCATGCCAAAAATCGCCTGGATTGCTTAAATATACACATACCTAATTGGATTACGTTCGCTCGTTGCTCAGTTGTCAGTGACCTTTTGATCTTTTGCCTCACACGCGCTCAAGATCAGCAAACAAATTTCATGGGTTCATTCATCAGAATCCTACAATAATAATTACTATAATAAAATTATAATAATTAGATGAATAAAAGTCAGATTATCGCTGTAATATTTTGTTCCGTCATTTCTAGAGCTTAGAAAGAAACTTAAGTTACAAATATGCAATAATCCTTTTCCCCAATCATAACTTATATCTTCCTCCGGACTCCCAAGGAAGCCGACTGGTATAGTGCCCATATATATAATGAAAAGTCAACTAAAGTGAAATGGTGCGTGTGAAGGAAAAAGGAAGAGAGAGCAAAACCCTTTCCAATCTAAAACTATAAAATGCACGCATATATGTATATGCTGATGTACCTAGAAAGGATACGACATTACATGCATTTTTACATTGGGATTATTTCCACTAAAAATCATCCGCAACAGTGCACCCATCCCATTCTTTCACTCCCGTACGCACATTAGACCGCGACCGGCATAAAAAAAAATATGAGCAGGGATCCCTACAAGACGAGCCGAACTAAGTACAATTTTACTTCTATTTACATAGATATGGACATAGGCATACATAAAGCATTATTTTAATGGATGGAGCCGTAACATTTTTGATTGCAGTGGAGGTTTAAAAAAATCAAAGGGTTTTAGAAAATTGTAACTTGACTCGAATAGAATTGAACTTTTCTCCAAACTGTGACTTGCTTGTCTTCTTGAACCATGGTTATTTCTAAAGAATTTACGATATACTTTCGAGGAACAATAAGTATCACTTGAAGAAAAAAAATTGAGACACGGGCGGAAAACACCATGTAACTCCATCCAATCTTGTATGTCTCCATCCGTTTGTAGCCGTCGCCGTCGTCCTTTTTAGCATTAGTGTAGGAGTCGCCATCCTCCTCGTCGCAGATCCTCTCTTCTCCCAACCGTTTTTTTTTCTTTGAGAGTCGAGAGTTTTTTATAGTATTTAGAAAGAAGGAAGCAAAACTTCTTACTCAATCCTTCTCCACTATTTTTCATTGCTTCTGTGTAATATCAACCATATCATCGGGAGGAGTATGTCCGTAAAAAATCTATATATCCTGCGGTGGTTTATGATGATAATGTTTTTGTTGATGATGATGAGCCAACGGAGGAAACAGTCAGTCGCCAGTGTTGGTGGCGGGAGGGATATGATAAGATTTCGTCCGAGAGGGATAGTTTCCTTCACTCGTTTGTACATTTTTCTCTTAAAATGATACACATATATAACCTGGATGAATTGCTGCAATTACAATACAATAAAATAAAATAAGAGCTTTCATGAAGATTTTTATGTGTAGTTTTCTTTTTCTGGCAAAAAAAAATGGAGGAGGATTATTGGGTCGTTATTCGCAGACATTCACATTTCACACCGCGCCACTGCTACCGCCAAGCAGACACCAAGACGATGATCATCATCTTATTCCCCATTTTTATTATTGAAACAGGCGTCTGCTCCTTCCTTCCTGGAAGGATGGGGAATGGCAGCAGTTTTCCCGATAAGTAGAATAAATTGGCATGACAGAAGGATCATTTTTCTTTCTTTCTTTTCCAGTATTCTGGATTCTAATGATTCACTTTTTGTATTTTCCAGAAGTCAAAAGTACCTTAAATACCTAACGAAGAGATGACTCTAAATGACATATTTTGAATGGGAAGAAGGGAAAAAATTAAAATGTACATGCCCACTTTTCACTGTAATTCTGTGGTATGGTCAGTGGTTAGGAATTATATCGTCATATTTTTTTTCTCTTGAAAGGAAAATCAACTTATTTCCTTTCACATAATAATAAGTAGCAAAAGTTATTTGAACAATTCCAGTTTTCTCTCTAAAAAAGGGTGTTTCTCAACCTGACGTTTAGTGGTTGGTATGTGGCTGGCTATAAGACTGGATGTTTTTTTGTATTATTTAGCAAAAGAAGTTTGGGAGAAAAAATGAGAAAGATTAATTTATTGTATTGCTTTGCCCAAGTCAAAATGGGCGGCTTTGGGGATGAATACCGAATGCCATTCCAGTTGGCAATATTCTCTCTCTCTCTCTCGGGAAAAGGGGACAGGCTTTTTGGGAGAGTTTTGTTGCAATTAACAGTGATTTCACTGTAAGTTATGTGGCGACAGTACAGCAACAGGAGAATGTTCTCGTCCTCGTCATTGTTCCTTCTTTTATTTGTGTTGAAAGGAAGGAAAGTATCATGATGGCTGGCAAGGCATAGCGCCTGGAGTCTGGATGTGGATGAAAGAGATATTCAAGTCTACATTAATCTGGATGAAATTTCTCTGGAAAAAATCTCTTTTGTCATAAGTGCACCCCAGCCATCTCATCTCATAATACAATAGTTAATGCCAATGATGTCAATAATTTACTATAAGCGCTTGCCTTTCCCTCGACTATGATTTTTATGATGTAGTTAATCAGTCAGGAATTCCGAGCTGATGGTGATGCTGATCATCATCGTGACCAAGAACAAAAGGAAAACAGCATGTTCCACTAATTAGTTCCGTCTGGAAAGAATGAGACTGTCGGATGGTTATTTAGTTCATGGTATGCGAGGAATGGAAAATGGAATGCATGCCAATGCCAACAAAACAACACAACGCCAACCAGGCAACTGGAGAAGAATGTGATGGTGTTGGTTCGTGACCCTAAATGCACTTCATTACAGACCCATTTCACCTTCATCTTTTTACATCATAACCTAAAAATATTAATCAACCGGAGAGCATTTATATGGGGCTTGCTGCCCTGGCTAATTACTGGATCACTTGGGGATATGGCTGAAGGGCACAGCAAATTGCAATATGTACGCCTATTTCTTAGGAAGGAACTTGCCTCATTTTGCATTAAAAAGAAATCTATGGAAAAGTATAGGCGGGGACAGAGAGTTCTGTTCTAATGAATATGTTGCTTATGGGTAGCGGAAGTTTTCCGAAGAGTAAGGTTACGCCATTGTACTATTACTTCTCTGGATTTGGATTGCCTGAATGAAATAAATGTGAAATATCAACTTTATCAACCTTCCCCCTCATATACTGTCGTGACTCTATCGATTACGTCTCGCAGGACAGGAGTCGCCTCTCTTGAGCCGCCACGCCGGGCCCGGACTGAATTTTTTATATGGAGATTTGATGATTGGAAATGGGAACCACGCGGACTACTCTCCGATATACTTACTCTGTTTTTATGTTCCACTTCCAGCAGCGCTTGGCATAGATATAAAAGCATGTATAACAGTTGGCTAACAAATGGGGACAGAAAATATGGCGCTGGAAATGGAGGAGGTATGGCATGGAAAGTAATGTGATGTAAGCAAAAAAGAATAATCATAATCAAGCAAACACCCGGTTCCCCCCGTCCTGTCTCCAGTGTCATGATTTTCATGGACGCCAAGGGAAAAGAGTACAAAATGGAACTGTAAAGCACACATCAGCTTAATCAGCTACACATCCAAAATGAATCCAATTCTCTTCATGTCTCCACTCCAGACAGCCAAGTCAAGTGATCAAATCAAAAGCTGCTTGAGATGATAAAAAAATAACCTGATTGATAATACGAGTGGAATATATTTTATATTCGAGTATCATTATCCGGACTCCCAAGTGGCGTCAGTAATCACTTCAAAGTTGGACATCAAAGTGGCAAAATAAAATTAAGCATAATCATATCACGGTAATATATTGTGCCATGAATTGAAAAAGATAAAATTAAGCATGTGGGGCACTTTGAGACATTCCAGCAAAGCATAACATTGCCCATGTAAAACATAAAGTCAGAAGCCAAAACCTGCCAAAAACGCCAAGCATTTCCCCACCGGAAACAGTCTGAACCAGAGAAAGGACACGAGCGGAGTCACCCAGTCCAGTCCACTCTTCAAAGTAAACTGACTGAGAAAAAGTAAATCTCTTCTTCTTTTACTTTGCACATTTACCCCCGAAAGAAAACTTTCAGTTTTACTCTTCCCATCTTATAGCCAGACTTATGAGAAGGAAGGCTGTGGCACAAGGCAAGAAGAGCACCAGCAGAAGAAGATGCCTGGCACCATCAACAATGAACAGACAACGAGTCGACGAGAAGGAGATGAGATAATATATATTTTTTTATGTCTGTTTTTATCCAAAAGCAGTATTACTATTACGGGTAATAATGCGTATGAAAAAAATGCCCGCAGTCCATAGTCCATACAGCCTGTTTTGCTATATTGACTTGTTCGTATATAACATTTTTTGGCGGCTGCTTGTCGCCATCATCGTCCTCGTATATTCTTATTCCTTCCATATTATATATTACGAAAGATGAGATTTTTGCTGAAAAAAAAATAGTTTTTTTCTTCTCCTTCTTCTCATGTCCACATAATAATCTATGCTCGATTGCATGGTCTTATTCTGAAGTCTGAAGAAAAATGGTCATAATAAGCAAAAATCTTTTGGGGCCAGGATGACTGGCCAATGGATTGGTATTGGATGTGGATTATTATACGGAGAAGAGAAAAGAGCGACATTCTTCATTGTTGCCAGAAGGCTGGCTATATGATCTTGGTGGTAGTGTAGTAACTAGTTTCAGACCGAGATTAGGTAATATTGTTGTAATAGGAAATTGACGGCGACGATGGTGGCGGCGCGCCGGTGGGGTGAAAAAATTTTGTGCAATGAAATCATTTCATAGAACACAACAAAAACATAGCACCAGCATAGCATTATTATTTAGATGAAACATGTCTGTTCTTCTGTGTTTTTTCTTCGTCTTCGGAGAACCCATTCTTATGTAGATTTATGCAACAATCACGGTCTGTACGTGCTTGTCTTGTGCGTACACGGAGCAAAACCGAAGAGAGGAGTCATCAATAAAAATAGAACATCTTTGCAGAGGCTTTGC
>JAQGAI010000931.1:0-16799 GCA_034696905.1 Lepidocyrtus violaceus | reverse complement strand
CGCTTGAGCGTTAATAAAGCCGTTGGTGGAAGACAGGCGGAGCCTTTTATGTAAACTAAATAATCTCAATATTCACCTTAATGATGATTTTTTACAACGACAAAAGCCATAAAGGTATTAAACACTGCTCGTAAAATATGAGACGACTCACAAGATAGCTCAAGATATGGATGGATATTTTTAACGATTTTTTTTTCGTATGCGACGGAAAACTTCTACTTGAATGACTATTTTAACTACAGCCATGTGATAATTAAATAATAGGAAAACGGGACGGCATAAAGTTTCTACCTCGCTTTTCGTCCACGCTCTATAAAAAGGAATAGAGAAATGGATTCATTGTGACTTTTTAAAAGTTAGGCAATTATTGATTATTGGTACGCAGGATCTTACGCTTTGTAGCGGCGCAACGCTCCATTTGAATTTTTACAATTAGAATTACTACGTCCCAAAATGAAGTGGATTTTTCATTTGAGAAATGAATGAAATAATGATCCCATCCGAGTTGTTTTGTTAAACAAAGTGTATACAAACCTCACCAGCCTCGCGTAAGCATCATCCACCAATTTACCACGAGCAACCATTGTTCTTTTCAAACAGAGGTGCAAGATGACAGAGAAAGTTGGGTTTCTGCATAGAAAAAAAATATATGTATTGGGATGGTGATAAGTTATTAAATGATTCATGATGAAGGCATTTTCCCCTATGCTGAGCAAATATTTTGACTGAAGAGACCACTCATTAGTTAGTAAGAGTAGGGAATATACAATAGGAGTGGTGGTGGTGGAGTGGGAAAGTGATGTGATGTCTAATTTAACAATGATAAAGTATGATTATGATCTTTAAGTCGTTTTCTGTTGGCAAAAAAATATACAAACCACATTCGTACCTAATAATGCTAAAAACTTAAAGAAGGGCAAAAATAAATGAAATGATGACATTTGACAAAAGTGTGAATCCATTTTTTGGGGATTATGTATGTCCCTCTCATAATTGCATCCTATTTGAATAAGTACATTCCCACAAGAAGAGTCTTTGAACCAGCAACACCCACAAAAACCACAAAATCCCACCATAAGCACAGTGAAAATTAGCAAAGTTTTAAAATAAATAATGCCCCAAATCTTTCCCACCCAAACGTTTGCATAAACAGATTGCACTGGAAAATAAACCTGTTAATTGGATAAGGCGATGGTGAAGGGGTGAATCAAAACAAGAATGTAAATTAGGAAGAGAGCAACTTATTTTTAGCAAGTGCACTACAAGATAGCCTTTTTGTTCAACAAGATTCATAGGACACACCGACTCCTAAAAAAATCACTCCTGTTTTGCATTACATCCAAGACTCAATGTTTGAGCAATTATAAATTGAAATGGTTTAAAAATGAATGAATGAATACTGTATTAGCATGAGCATGATGGCATATCACTTTTCAAAGATAATGATTGCAACTTTATTAAACGGCAATAACTGTCATCCTACGGATTTGAGGATGATCTCTAAACTAATCTGCAACTGGATTTAGTGCTCATGGCTTCGAGCTATAAGCCATTCAAAGTTTGGTTTCATTGCTGAAGGAGATTCGCAAGCACACACACACGCACACTCCTCTAATCAACATTACTCTGAATGGTGTCATGTTATCAGGTTGTAGAAATGTTCATTAGTGATGTACAAAGACAAGGGGAAAACTATATTTACTCCTCTTTAAATGTATGCTGTCTCAAGCCGTAACTTTACTACCCTAACCTGGTTGAAGCATTTTGTTGGGCAAAACAGACCCCAATTTCAGATTTCTGAAGGGTATCATGCTACAAAAAAAACTTTTAAATCTGATGGGATAGCATGACTATGACTGTCAAGTTTCTGGTTGGTATTTCTTTAAAACGTCCATGATATCATCGCACTTGTTTTCATGATTACGCCTTAACTATAATGCTAATATTTTATAATGAAAAGCTAGTGGGGACGATGATTTAACTGGTTTTTAAATGATGACACAGCTTATTATTGCTTGAGCACATTTTACATTCATTCATTTATAGCTTTTTTCATTATTGCTGCTTAAGCCAAAACTCAACGTTCAGATCATACGTTTCCAAGCTTTTGATGATGATGATACGGATTCACTGTGAATCCTCATGTTTGAAATGAGTAGCTACTGAAGACTCGTAATAATTTTAAGTTTCAGGGATACGCCAGAGATATCCTGTGAGACAAACGCCAGGGGCAATTTGTCATTCAATGAGGGAGGAAAAATGACAAAAATAATGATAATCTCAGCTGCAAGTAAAGTTGATTTGTTCTCCCCCGTTTCGTCAGTCATTTTGTGTTTTTTTCGCTATCATTGCAGAATGACATATCGCAGGGATATTGCAGTACCATGCAACCGAGATGTCGGTGTCGTTGGTGACGGTTCTGAAAACATCCTATTTACTCTTTGATGATGATGACGGCAACGACGACGACGGTAATCATACGGTCCAACTTTTTATTACTGGTTTAGTTTCTTCCCCGCTGCAAGAAGAGAAAAGACTTGTCATAATAATCTACCTGCCGACCACAGCAGGGAAGTGACAGAATTGGAGTAGAATTTTGAGAAACGTAGAACTCACGAACAGATTAAATCCCAGTTTAACTACTGCAAAATCCAAGAGAACAGAAGAAAAATTCCAAAGTAGTGATTACAGCAGTCAGACTGTACGAGAATGATAAGTTAGTTTACTCTCCTCCTCATTATCATCATCATCGTACAGTCTGACTGAAGCCATATATTCCCTTAATGACAAAATATGCTTTCAAATTTTAAAACAGAAGCAGGCAATTTTTTTTTTGCAAAAAAAAAACACAATATAATGCTAACAAACTGCAACTATCAGCTGTGCAGCTTCAAGTGTCAAACCTTTTTGCACAGAAATTTGATGTGGTCATCGTCAGCAAATACGGCAATGTAACCTACGGCAATGACCACCTCATTCCTATTTTTGCAAGTTCAAAAGTATATTTGTTTGTTGTTAACATTGCGTATTTCTCCTTTTACGAAAAAAATGAACTTTGGCTTGGCCCAAGAAAAAAAATACTTTATGTGTATGCCTAGCACAATATGTAAAAATTGAGTCCAAATTGGCCATGAAGAAATTTTCTCGCGAACATGCAAACTTCTGTTCATCGTTTTTACGTATCTCCTTTTCAGCGAAAAAAATATGTGTTGCAACGCATTTGATGGGTTTTTGGTTTTGCAATTCTAGTTCATGGTTTCTCTCAAGAAGAAAAAAAAAATACACAAACCTTTGTTAGAAATGAAACGACATTTTCCTACAAACAGGACAGTCTCCCACCCAGTTTGATGTTTTATTGATTCAAAATAATGAAGACGGATCTGAAGTTAAAGGATAAATGGTTTTGTTATCACGGACCCCAGCATTGTTCAACTTGTTCTCTCATACCATTTATGACGACGAGATAAATGTAGTAATGATGAAGTACTTCCTAAACTTGATTTCTTGTTTACCATCAGGAAAAAAAATGTTTCATCGGGAAAAAGTGTTGAATTGGAATGAAGTCTGAATCAAGTTAGCACAATCTAGATTATTAACTTGTGGCAAATAAGTTCAAGAGCAGTCTGATGCTTTCTCTGGTCTTGCAAACCATTGAAATGCCGAAAGTTGTGATGTGTTTGTCGATTGTAGGTTAGTTATGAGGAGATGAAGTGTCGTCAGCTAGCGTGAGCAGTTTGACAGTAAGATTTATTACATGACATCAATTACGGTTTTCTCTCATCATCATCATCATCATAGTTTTCAAGTGGTCTAAAACAACTGAATTAAGCCATCAGAAAAAAATCCCCAATCCTGGTTTAATGTTGCTTGTTTTGACTTATTGCGAAAGCTGTTAAATGTTTTGGTTTGCCATCATCACCTTCATCATCATTATAATGACAATGTTTTTTGAAGTGAAACAAAAATGGCCAGCACCGTTGTTAATAAATATTTTCTTTCTTTCATACAAGGTTTCAAAGAGATGGTGCTTTTTTGCGATTATGGCACATTTTTTTTAGATAACGGTCTAGACTTCACTGTGTCATTTTCGTGTGAGAGTGTGAGAAACGTGTGCAAGATATAATGGCATGGGTATGGGCCTTTGTCAGTCCTAAATATGAATTGAATATGATGAAACTTACTTAGGTAGGTCTAAAATGCATGACGTATGTCATGATCACCATAGCCCTAATAGATACAAACGATATGTTTCGAATCTCTGAAACATTTTCTTTTGCCAGGATTGCCATCAGCAAGGTTGGATATTTTGTCACAGTTTTACAGCATTCACAAACTTAATGGTTTAAAAGACAATGATCATGATTACCTATCTACCTATGTTACAACAGGAAGCGGAATATTTGCACAAGGCGTGTGACAGAACACACAACTCTTTGAATGAGCAATCACCAGAATGTAATATGGGCTTTTATGTTTGCTTCAGTTCCAAAAAACGGCATTACAGTAAAAACCCACCAACACGTTCAGTGGGGCCCTCATTAGCACATCAAAACGTATTCTTTTCTTCCACATGGTCCAAAACTTCGGGAAGTCCGTATCGGACTGAAGAGCTATGAAGTTCCAAACAACTTTACTGCCCATATGAAGCGGTTATAAAAAAAACCAACCCGTGCTCGTTGCAATTTGAGACCACAACGAATTTAATTCCCAATTATCAGACTAGTACATACAAATGAAACTTACTGACTAACTGGAGGTGGGAAATCAAGTTTCTCATTAAATCAAAGTGCGAGTATGTAATATCATTAAATCTAATGCTTTGTAGAAGAAGATAATGGGGTGACGGGCGACCACCTTCATCATCACACCACCACCTCTTATCAACTTCTGAATGATAAGTAGGAAAGGAGTAGCAAAGCTTCTTTTTGAGTTGGTGCAATAATGACAGGCGTAAAATGCATTCATGGCCCGCCCGGCCGGACTAAAAGATGCAAAGGAGAAGTTAACTCTGATTCATTCATTCTTATCGCCATAGCATGCCAGTCATTCAATCCTAATCCTAGAAAATGATCAACTGACCAACTCATTGACTGCATCAATCATCAGCTTCCACACATCTACGGCTCTCAAATTGCATGATTCAAACAATATATCGTACAAGACTTTTATAGCCAGTCCAACAATACTAACAAAAAACTTGCATTAATCTTCGAAGATGCTGTTGATAGGAACCATCCATCTTAAAATTGGTACATTGGACAAGACAAATCAAAACTTTAGCAAAACGAAAACCTGCACCACCAAACATGTACCAATAAATAAGAAGTTAACTAGGTGTCAATGGAAAGTATTAGAGCTGGATTTCATTTCCTTACAAATGGAAGGTAACCTAAGGAGACTGTGTTTCTTTACTTGAAGTGAAGTAATTTTTTTATTCCTTTAGATAATGATATGCATGAAATTGCGTGCGCCAAAAATAATGAGTTGACCAGAAGGCATACCGTAGCATGCCAATTATAGCTTCAAAGGGCTCCCATTTTCCTTTAAATGTATTTGGTATTTCTGTTCTGTTAATTAATGTTGTTTTAATAGCCCTTCTCAAGTCCCTTGAGGGAAAACAAAGCCCTTTTATTTCAAAACAGTAACAGTATCGAATGACTTTTTATGAACTCGAGGAGGCCCAATTCATTGCCGCAAACAATCATCACCTATTTTCTTCTTCTTCAAAACAACGAAATCAAATTTATAGCCATACTAGAAAAGGAGAGTTGTGATTTGAAAAGAGAGAGAGAGCGCGCTCTTCTCCCCGTCCTTAAGAAGTGTCACATGTAAATTTTGTTTTTTGTCATTACCATTTTAAATGCATAATTAATAGAGGGAATGTATGGGGAGATGTCTTATTGATGAGTACAGAAATGGGATTGACGTGAGGCGACTTTCCGAGCAGATTTGATTAATTGCCATAAACACACGTTTAGTCTTGCAGAAGATTACATCATTCACATGCTCTTGTAGCCAAGATGGCGTTTTTTTTACTGCAGTGTGACAACGTTCCTTTGTTCAAAAACAGAAATACGAATACATATTTAAAAAAAAATTACATTAAAAAAGAATGTGATTTCTACAAAGGAATGTATTAGTTTCAACATTGTACTCTGTCAAAGAGCAACGAAACAATTTATTGCTGAGGGTCCACTTCTCTTCAGTTATGTATCTTGTCTTGTGTAAATTAATCAATGAAAACAAATAATACTTGTACTGTCGCATCACTTACTATGTACATACATACCTAAGTATGTACATTCAAAAAAGAATCTTCATTTCATACGCAAATTGGGACACGCACATTGACTTTTCATCCCGTCGCAACAAGCAGATGTGTAAATTTTCATTACTCTGCGAATCCTTGCAATTTCCAATTAATACTGCAAACATAACGTAATGTAAAGTTATGTACTGTAGTTGTACACAAATAAATATTGCGCAACCAATTCCCAGAGAGGGGATAATGAGACGGAGCCAACGAAGAGTTAAAAATGGCTGAACAAGATTAGCCATAAATTTAGGTGCGGGTCTCAAACTAGGACATCATTTAACAGAATTACTTTTAAATAATGTGATTTGCATACAATTATTAGTTAGTTATCACATAACTTTAAACACTCCAGTATGTCTTATATATATGAGGACTTTTTAAATTTAAGATTAGAAAAGAAAAGAAAAATCCCCCATCAAAAAGATTTCATTGAACAGTTTCATTTTGAATAACTCCATTAACTATAATTGTTCGTAGGAAACTTTTAAAAAATCGCCAACCATCTAAATAGCGTTGTTTGTACTTACATTATCTTCTGTTGACATGTTAATGTTATGCTGTAGCTATCCCACTTGATTTGTTATGACTTGGGATATTTACACTGATCATGATCATATCACACTAACGCCACAAATATTCCAGTAACCCAAATACTGTCACGAAACTATTCATAGTCATTTTTATGAAACATTACTGTACGGGTTTTTGTCACCCTTTCTAAAGTGATAAATTATATTGACGATTTTTCAAATATGCACAAGAAATAAATCACAGTAGCACTTCACAGGAATAAATACATGAAACTCAGACATGCGAATCTTCAAACTTTAAGTGTAAAGTGGAATTTTCAAAAAGTTTATTTACATAAAAGAATCCGTGAAAATTTGACAAATGACTTGTGCTGCTTTTCATGCGGTTCGATATTCCAGATGTATGAAATTGAAAAAAGAAAATGCTGGAAAGCCACTAGACAAGTAGGCGTTTTCCGACTTTGCACAGTTTAGGATACAACTAGTATTGCTTACACTGGGCCCTGAATGCTCCGAGTGAGGACTGAGTCTGCCCAGTTATTACCCCAAAACAAACTTTTTTCCAGCACAGCCTTACAAAGGCTTTCCGTTGAAGGGCACATGTATGCACAAAGTCAAATTAATTCACTGTTTCAACTCCTGTTTCAACTTTCAACTTTGTATGTAGTAATAAACTTGTAGTAGTAACAAGGCTATAAGTAAGACGAGAGAGAAGAAGCTCTACTTTTTTTTAATTGAGTAGTAAATCAAAGTGCCAGTCAACACACTGTTTACCACCGCACACACTGCAACACTGCATGGAAAAAAGAACTTGTCATGACAATGTCAACATCACCCATCCGCACACAGTCGTACACACACACACCCTTTCCCTAACCCATACCAAACTTTTTTTTTAAGATATTTTTTTTCTCTTTCACAAAGGATGGTATTAAATTAGTTGGGAAAAAATAGGAGCTTGGTTGGCTTATATTATTCCAGTGTGAAATCATTTTAAATTCACCATGTCCTTTAAATTTTTATTTTTATCATTCTTGTTATTTGCATAGAAATATAGGCATATCATGTCCGCAATGAAAATGTTATTTTTTCTTCTTCTCCATTCGGCTCACATCATCACATCACATCGCCGTAGCCAGTGAGCCGGAGATTGGGATGAGATGATGAACAAAGAAAACAGACGACGCACACATGCACACAATTTAACTTTTGTACTCACTCACCTAAAATAGTATCATTGCCAGCAGCGGAGGAGCAGTAACAACAACACTAGTTAGCAGTTGCAGTTTCTGCCAACAACTGCATTAAAAAAGTGTTCTGTAATCCTTCTCTCTCTCTTCTCTCTCTTCAGTCTTCACATCTCTCACTCCTTTTGCTCGCCATACAGTCACAAATTCACATTCGCAAAGTGTAAAAAGGAAACGAGGCGCGCGGTTGGGTTGCCGCACAGACAGAAAATGATTATTGTGAAGAATAACGAAACCCAGTAAAAGACATGAGCCTCATCATGATCATCATCGAACCGACAACGAAGTTTAAGTGGAGATGGAAAACATAATAATCAGTAAAGAACGGAGCCCAATATAACAACACTGCAGCTCATTCTCGAACAACCTAATCGGAGAAGCCTCATCATTTTCCTTTTCACTCCTTCCCAAAAATTCCCCAGAATCTCGGCAAAACTCTCTGCAGCTCTCTATTACTACTACACTCGATTTCAAGGAATGTAGATATTCGTATTCATGTTTTTCCCTAGGATGATGAAGGGAGCAAACTGAATGAAAGCGAAGTGAGACGAGACGAGCAAATACAGGAAGACAGTGTGAGCAAGTGAGCAGAAAACGTTTTCATAAGATGCTTTTCGAGGATCAAACAGTTTCTTCTGTTGAGTTTCAAAGCGTCAAACTCCGCGCACACATCTTTCAAAAAAAACGGTGGTGGTCGACTTCATCTCACACAAACGGTTTGGGATATAAAGAACGACTGACTACAGACTTGAAAAATATAGTTTAGTACGTACAGCCTAAATATATTTTGCAGTGGTAAATTCATGTTTGTTATTGTAGCGAAACTACAACTTATCACGAAATTATTCTGCTCCATTCCATTTATGTGGGGCTACTATTGTAGCGAATTCATAGCTCATATCGCATCCCAACAGCAGCAGCGCCAGCAAATCTACATGTTTCCCTTTTTCCTTTACAGAATATAATGGGGGAATTCTTTTATAGCGCAAAATGTCCTTCTGCAAGTACACTAGCACGGCAAATGTGTAATGTGCGGAATGAAGAAAAATCGAAAGAAATCATCATCGCCTTCTCAGCCAACAACAAAGGAAAGATGCATGATTATTGCAAGAAAATTTACATCACTTTGTATGCAAACATGGATGGTTCATGCAGGATGATTGCAAACTTTTCCCATTTTCAGAACGTAGAGGAAGAGAGATAGATGTGGTTTCACAGTAAAATTGAGAACTGAGAAGGCATAAAGCTTCCTTCCTTTTTTCACCCTTTCTGGTTGGCTCTGCTCTGCAGTCCCCAGTGCAATCTCAATATAAATTGTATTAAAAAGTGGTGTGGTGGTGCACTACATTTTCCACACAACAGAGAACACGGCTGGTTCCTTGAGACGTTGTCGTGTTTAATGCGCACAAATATATCAGAGATCCCAGTTGTTGTTTATGTAGTAGCGTTTATTTTCTCTCTCTTCTAAACTATCATGAAGGAAAATTGAAGAAAAGAGCTAAAATAAGTGTGCGCTTACATATCACATCACTGATGAAACTAGAACTGCAAACATTTACATGATAAAATATCGTTAGGTTGTTTTAAGATCAACTGGGAAGGAGAGAGAGAGAAAGAGAAAGATAGACAAGATGAAGATATGTAAGTAAGTAGGTAGGGATATTTTTTTCTTGGCACTCTCCAAAATAAGTCGTGTTGCTCAGTCAGACTCTATAATTTTTTGGAGCACATGGCTTTTGAATGAAATTTCCGAAAACAACGTAAATAAAATGTTATCCTTTCACTTCATTTCACAGATTAGGCTCTTGAAAAAGTGGAAGAAAATGAGGAAAAATCGGTACGCATACGGAATAGATATGTATAGGAGTATTTTGAGAAAATTAACATGAAATGTGGTACACTGCAATGTCAAAGTCCCGAAAATGTGGGATCACTATCTCGAAAAACTGTCTGTCCGTTTCTTTCCCTGGCTTATTGGTAATGGATTTTATATTGGTAAAGCATGTGTTGGCCATTGCCTTAGATTTTGCTTCAGATTATTAATCAAGAGTGAGTTAAGTCCAAGGAAACGGAAGCGATGATCGTGCTTGTTATTTTTTTTCTGTAGAAGGATTAATGAGAGCTATCAGATCAATAGTTTTTTCTAGGGGAAGAGTGAGTGGGAAGGAAGAAAATTATAAGTTATGATGACGATGATACAGCATAAATTTTTCCACTGTCTGAAAAGCATCTTTCGCGAAACTTTCCTGGTGAAGCATGATACGGTGTGAAGAAGAGAGAGAGGCTAGTCTGGGGTAATAAGGCCCTATTACAATTTTTTCAGTCTGTAGCAGAAAAAATACGGTAATTTTTTTCGGATGATTTTTTTCTTTCTCTTTCTGCAACAGTTCCATTATTGTACGGTACTAGCGGGATCGGAGATAAGATTATAAAGGAGCCACTCATGTGCATTAATTCTTTTTCGCCGTTTGTGTAAAAAAATAGTTTTATAATCCAAATAATAATATTTGGCTGAATGTATTTGAGGAATTAAAACTGTACAGGGATGAGATGGGATTCACACCAGGTCCAATTATAAAATGGGCTATAAAAACCTCATAATATGCAATAAAGGAAAAACCACACAATGCAATTCTACTACAACGTCACTTTTGATTATTTCCATTCTAGTTCTGCATAGGAATTGGCCATAATCATAAACATTCATACAGATAGATACACATAGAATGAAAAAAATCGGATGAAACTGCACCATCTCATATCAAGATTGTACCATAGTTACACAAATGAATGCATATGAATGAATGCAGCTTGTTTGTAATCACCATCATGATCATGATCTGGTCAGGTAAATTCTAAATAACCAACAAAGTAAGATGCATTGAATCTGAATGGGGAATGAGATTTGAGCTGATTATGTTTATCAAAAGTTACGCTAAGGTTGTCTAAGAGAAGATTTTCAGGTTGATTTTTTTTTCTGTAAAAAGAGGATCATTTTTCGTTATCATCCATATCAACATATTTATATCTTCATGGTTACTGTCTTATTGTTTATGGTCTAAATTACAATATTTTGAAATGCGTAAGTAAGCAACAAAAACAAAGCTCATTAGATTCCCCACCGTAGACCATTATAAAGCATAATATGTCCATGTGTTATATCTGAAAGATGGTCATCATCATCATAATTCATAAAACAAACAGTTTCATAGATTTGCAGACTCTCTAGCAATAAGCTACATACTTTAAATTTCTCGCTGTGCAGTTATAGGGAAGCGAACTAGTTTAGATTTTATTTCACAAAACTCGGTTTTTAAATGGAATTTAGGGTAAGTCAGATATATTTTATCACCACAACGGATCGTGTTGGAAATTACTAGGCAAGTGTGTCTGCTTGATGAGCATTTTGAAGGAGAAACACTTTTTCACAATTAACCACCAGTTTATGTGTTTCTGGTTAGAGAAAGATGAACAGATACAGAGATCCGATATGGATTTTTTTTTAACTTTTCTTATTTACAACGAAGTCTTGAGTGAGTAACAGAAGCAAAATTGCAAGCAATAAATATTGTATTTTTATGAAGAGAATTTTTAAGATGTTCTTATGATAAACTGGGCCCTGCTTGTTAAACAGGAAGGTGGTCACTTAAAATCAGGGACGACTGATAATCATCTTTATGGTTTAGGCTAAAACTGTGAAATAATAGGAGCCTTTTCATGTTTTTGGTAGACGGAGTGACTGCAGCGGCAGCAGAAAATTTAATTTGAAGTTGAGGAGTGAAACAAACCAAGTTGTGACACACAGAGCCACGCCTTGAATTAGAAATTTGTCCTTTGTAAACTGTGTTTGGTTAAAAAAAACAGAAGAACAAGTTGACTTGATCAATAGTTGGTTAAGTATATGAATGCACATAACGTTGCAGGAAGGAATTGGAGTCGAGGAATGTTCGGCACTAAAGACAAGGAGGAATTGAAAAAGTCAATCGATTTGATAAGCTGGATTTCTCTTTCATCATTAATTAATGAGTTTTTTTTTGCGGCTGCTCTTCCTACTTCAGACCTGAAACATCGTTATTATCAGAACAGAAACGAACTTAAAGTTTTCCAACTAATTATAAATGAAATAGAGAGGAAACTCGGTCTCAACAGAAGAGACTGCGTTTGAGAGGAAAAGTACTAATTACAAGAAAAAAGCAAGGACACCGAAGACTGCGTGGTTTCCTATTCATTCTAGTCACTATCGGCTCTCTTTGCCTTACCGTCCTTCTAAAAACAACTTTTTCGCAGTACTACCAATCAGGAAGAGCAACTACAAATTATCGGAAGATGCGTGAAAGTACAGGAGCAAGAATTGCACATTTGGTTTGAGCTCTGCATGATTTGATTTTATTTGATTGCAATGAAAAACATAATGGAAGGAAATGAAGATGTTTTTGAAAAACCCAACCTCTTGGCATCTCCGTTGCTCCCTTGTAGCAAGGAACAAGAGAGATTTGTTTCTCGATGCTGCCGTGCCAGTACGTGAGTAACATGCTCACATTTATCTTCAGCTCCAAATAGTTTAAGGAAGAAAGTTTGCAATCAAGATTATGATGATTGGAGCAATTGCATGCGTTCATCTAAACCGACAGAATGAGGGTGGGGGGGAGAGAATGCTTCGTCTTCAGGGGAAAATGATTCGTTTTCGTAAGATGCCTTCAAGATTCTCACCATGCGTGTATGATTTGATTACACTTTATGGAAGTTGAGCCTGGCTATATGGTAGATCGCGTCGTTGTCAAACTGATCATGCCAGAATAGTAATTCACCACATGACTATATAGATTGGAAATGCATACTTTATGATGATGACGATGACGTATGAAATGCGTAATAGTAACAGTAGGCAAGTTTTGAATTCAAATATCCAAACATCATAAGACTCTAACTCTCAATTACTTATTTATTTTATGTCACAGGTTTTGTAGCCGATCTTCCTTCCATCTCGAATCAGCCTTCTTTAGTAAGTAGAAGCAGCTTACTTGAACAAGGGAAATTAATGGTAAGATTACAGATCTCTTCCGTGAAGAAAATTGAATACCTAATCATGAAATTAGTTCCGGTTTGAATGAAATGCCAGAAGTAAATCGGATTTGGGAATGATGGAACTACCCAGCTATAATTTCTAGCGGATTCAATTACTTTTTTTTAAATAATAAGCCGTGTTTATGTTTACTTAGGTATATTCGCAAAGTATATACCTATGATATGGATGCTTTCATGGAAGACAGAACTCTGACAAAGATAGAAAGAAAATAGTTAATTTTTGTCTGAGCTGCTTATACCCATTCCATATCAAGTTTCCACAAAAATGCTTCCCATGACATATCTTCCACTTGTCAAGCTTGTTTCTTCAACAGTGTAAAACAAAGAATGAGCACCCAGACGAAAGATGCTCTCAAAAAGCTGTTCCGGAAATGTGTTCCGCCGACAGCAACACGTGTAAACTTTAGAAGCTTGAACAAGTACAGAAGATTTAATGCTCTAAAATGCTTCATTCTTTCCCTTCAAAATTCTCCATTTTTTTCTAAAGCTTTTTGAGATATATAGTACTGGGGAAGGAAAACAAGAAGAAGGTCTCCTTTTATATCTTATTTTAGAAATGAATGGGTAAACAATCTTAATAGATTCTCTAAAAGGCCGTGATTGCATGCAGGTCACGTATCCATAATATATTCCTTTTTAAATGCTCCAATATCATTTATTCCCGACATGTAATAAATTCCATGTTGCAATATATTCCAGGAGCTTGTGTGGAATTCCACGCGTGCTTTCGATGCCTCCATAAATTGAACGTGCTGGGGGAGAGAATGGATTACAGCGTCTCAGGACTTTTATAATGTTGACGCGATGTCTTTCCACATGACATGAGGATTTTCATATTTGCAGAGCTCGACACGACTGTAATTTCATTACTACAGCACAAGTATTCGCTCATGGAAAAGGATGGCAAAATCAAAAACAAAACCGAGCATAGTCCTCGTCATTAAACATTTTTTTTTTAAATATTAACCAGCTAATTAGAAAATTTTTAAACATGTCTCTCTGGCTTCCTAAAAATGGCAAGTGTCAGCAGTTGTCAGAATTGGTCGTCTTTTCATCTCTGAAATAAAAATTACCATCTTCAGGGGAAAACTTTAGGAGTAAAATAAGTAATACTAAAAGATATTTTGTAATAGGAAAGTTATAAGCAACAAAATTAATTAACCTATCCACAACCACTTTTATTTAAACAAACGAAACAGTACTACTGTAGTTATATTGCTGTAATCCATTTTAATTTCCGCTGAAGTACTTATGTCAAACCGAAAAATACTTAAAAGTATCTACTATCTTAACCCCATTAAATGACTAAGTTTTTTGCTGTTTGTACTTATGATCTTCCAAACAGCTAACCTTTTAAGCAGTTAGTTTAAGAAAAGTCTGCTTGTAAAAATAATATGCCTTTGAATATGAGTAAGCACCAAGCTGAGAATTAAAGTAGAGAAAGAAAGTATGACGAGAGCCGTTTGAACTTTTTGGCCGGCACCACCAGTGTAAGAAGTGTCCCACATATTTTCCGCCCCAGTGACAAATGAACACATTCATATTATGAGATTCTAATAGTCAAAAACGAAGCGTACCCTATTGAATTATGATAGGCGTGATTCGAAACGTGCAAAGGGAAAATGTAAAACTGTCTGCGGAGATGTTCCTCCAATAGAATTTTATTACTTCATTTAGCAATATTTATGCGCTAAATTAAGTCAGGTGTAAGTTGTTAAATTCGACAAAATATTACAAATGTTTGTTTTTCAGCTTTCATTCAAATGCTCATAAAATTATTGCACGCTCATTTCTTTATTGCCAAATCCCTTTCAAGACTTGTCAAAAACATCTTGTTCCCCTCTGTGTGCTGATGAGTTATCAGCCATTCTGCAGTTGATTTACAAACGGCTTTTTTTACTATATTATTATTGTCTTGCTGGCTTTGAAAACGTAGCACATCAACTTCATCACTTTGCAGAAAACTCACTCATTACTATGAGTTTCACGCGGTGTGAAGTTAAAAAGGGAACATAATTCATAATTCATGAAACTTATCAAGTGGTGGTGTATCTTTGCTTTGGCTGAGAATATTTTTTGAATGAATGTAATGCATCGGTGGTACGTGATCCCTGTGCCATTTTTCAAGAAACTGAACTCCAACAACGTGACTGTAAAATATACATCGAGTTTGGGCATTTACAGTCGCAGTTTTTTTTAAATGTTTACATAATCTTTGCAGTGGAATCGGACTCATCTTAAGAAAATTTGCGGCACGTTCGTATCCAATTTTCTTGGAATGCGAGTAAGTATGCACGACGATCTGAGTCATTGATTTGACATCGACATTGATCTTCCCTGTTGAATTTAATATTTCATTTAAAAAACTAAAATAATGAAATTAATATTTTAGATTAATTCATCTGCACGGAAAAAACTTAATTATAATCGTAGCTGGTAATATTGATTCGAATTTAGAATAACGTGTTGTACAAAATGATTTGCAATACAGCTGCGAGATATTTTACAGAAAAGGTTCTGTGGGTAGCTCATTTTCAACCTACTAACTCAAATAGAAAACAATGACAATTATTTAGAGAGATATGGACATGTTCACTGGATGAAACTAACTTACCTACTTTGCAATTTCAAAATAACTTTGTTTATTTTCCCTTTGGCAGTTATTTTTTAGGGTACTCGTCACTATTGAAAAAATTGCTTTGTCATTTGGTTGTGGTTTTGCTATGAATGCTCAGAGAAATGAGGAACCGATAAAATGACAATAAAAAAGAAGATGGCTCTTGTTAAAAGAAGAAAACAGGACTAATTAGTACCTTTAAATTTCAAACTTTTTTTCACACTTTCTGCTCAGCCCACTTACAAGATTGCTCATAAACTATTTTTTTAATTTCTTGTCCTCTGTCTGATGATATTTTGCATGGGATGGGATGATATGGTTGAAAGAAACATAAGACTTGAATAAAGTGGCTAAATATTATTGTAATAATAATCAATCAGCCATGCGTGAACATTATTTGGCCTACCTTCTACTGTCAATAGATGTGTTATTTTTTTCCCATTCGACACAAATTGAAGTGTATGACATGGATTTCTCTTATTTAGACACATTCATTGAAGTACGTGTATCTGCAGTTAAGTTGAATTGAAACTACGAATGAAAACATTTTTTTTTACCTTTGACAATTACGAAAAGCTACAAGAAGTCGTTTTGAAAATCTGCTCATTTTAAAATTTCATGCATCGTTGGACATAAATTGAGGGGATAATTTGAAATATTTGAATGGATCCAGTAGTGTATAAGCTATGGTGAGTACTTCATAGTTCACCGCACCGGCCCAGAGTGTCTTTTTAAGTGTGAGTTGGCGTAAGTAAGTACCCATGAAATGGCCCATTATTTGAAAACTAATTGTGACTGGTATCGGCAACGATTTGAAAAATAACCTAAGATACATACCCGATTACTAAAAGAATCAAATACAAGTATAACTTGTTGAGGTGGATTGATTTCTTATCAAGTTATTCCTAACTTCTGGAACGGAATGTTTTAAATTGTTGAGTATTAAAAATATTGGTTGCTACATATTAATACCGATCCGGCAAAGAAATGGAATGTTTAAAAGT